>JAOTBA010000002.1:995961-1007736 GCA_025629845.1 Erythroxylum squamatum
AGCTCATGTCAACTAACTTCATTAATGCTACTATACTTAATTAAATGTCAACTTAATTAATGCTAACACAACTTACTTAATCAATCTAATCATGCTTAATTATAAAAAAAAATTCGGGGCTAACACAAAAGATTTTTCACAATTTTAGGAACACAAAGGGTATTTTTTAAATTAAGTGGACCATTGGAAGAGGGAATGGTAACCGTACCAGTGTGAGAAATCGGTAAGCCAACACCATTTCCAACATGAAGATGATCATTACCCTGATATTCAGTAGTGTCAGGGTGCCAATGGTTTGTGGAAGGTGATGCAGTGGAGTAGTTTGCCAATGGTGGAGGGGGTGGGTAGTAATTCATCATTGGATGAGGTGATGGATAATAGGGTAAGGGTGATGGACAATTTTAAGAGTAATTGGCCATTGGTGGTGGGTAACGGGTTTGGTTCTGATTTTGATTTTGATTTGGGCATTGGTAGCGACGATGACATTTGTCTGCAGTATGATTTCTATATCCACATATTTGACAAGGACCTTTGGATTTGGAAGTCAAATTCTTTTGCCAATTGGAATTTGAATTTGGTGTTGGAAGCAGTGGTGGGAGAGGGTTGTTGGAGAATTGCCGAGAGACCATATTGGCCTGAGGTGGATCATGGCAACTTTTGAGAAGTATTTCATGAGCAATAAGCTGACCATGAAGCTTATGAAATGGTACAGGGTCAAGACGAAGATTTAAGGCAGTGATAATATTATGGTATTCGATGCCAATATTTCTGTAAAAGATGGCATTGAATTCTGCAGTAGAAAGAGGTCGGCCAGTAGCCTGTAATTCATCTTTTAGTGCCTTGGCACATTGAAGATAGGCAGAGATTGATAAATCATTCTTCTTGAATTCCTGAAGTTCAATATGAATCTGGAGTTGACGGTTTTAAGAAATAAAACCGAACGCCTGTGCTAAGGCTTGCCAGACAGCTTGAGAGGAATTTAACCCAACAATATATGAGAAAACTTCTTCAGAGAGAGAGGAGTGAAGCCAAAAATGCAAAAGTTGGTCCTGTTTGAACGAAGTAGCATATTCAGGATTAGGAATGTCAATTGTTGGGTCAGATGGGGATTTGATTGTTTTTTAAGGTGGGGAAGAACCATTAATGAGGTGGTTTAGATTGTGATAGTTTAGGAGAGGCTGGAATTGTGTTTTCCATGCCAAATAATTGGTGGGTTTTAGTTTAACAGAGAAAGAATGCTAAGCATTAGCAGGATGGGAAGAGATTTGGTTTGGTGTTTCAGCCATTGGTTTGCTCTGATACCATGTGCGAGCAGCAGAGAAGGAGAAGAAAATTGTTATTTTCTTTTAGTTACAATACTATGGCTTTTATAGCCAAATATAGATATGCTAAGCTAAAGCTAAGGGAAAATGTGATCTCAACAAATCAAATATACACCAAAAATCAAGGAATCAAATATACACAACATCAAGGAAATCAAGGTAACGTTGAATGAGTCTGCACATATCCAAATCAGTTTAACTAAGCTACTGATATCTTAATAGGCATCATCATTACGTCAGCATGTTGATGTCAGCTGTCGTCGACATGCGCATGGGCGTAGAGTGCATGCACCCACCTCAGACGCACCTTCAATCTGTATGACGCGTGCAGTGACCCCACACCCATGCGTCCTTATCCTTTGGCAAATGTGTCGCACATGGCGTGCCCTTGTCCATACATATGTTGCCAGCTATCTGGTGTGTGCAACGCTAGACGTAAGGGCAATACTTTGCGCCCGATGACCTCTCGCCCTCACCGAAAAACAAAAGATTTTTGAAGAAATTTGGGCCAATTTTTCACTCCGCAGGCTCATTTTCAACCTGCTTTCAAGGCTAACCATATGTATCACACTTTCAAGCACTAATACAGAAGAAAAAAACCGAAAAAAAGGAAATTTATTCTCCAAAAAATCTTATAGAGAAAAACTGAAAATCCTTCGCTTTTAACCACCAAATTACGTAACCGCTTTAATATCACATGTAACACGTAACAGAACCTTTAGCTGTGTAGCTCGGCTCGAACATCAAAGGGAAATAACGAAGAAATGCAAAAAAATTCTTTATTTTAGTTTCATAACTTCAGACGAGCTTTTTGAGACTGAAACGAGCTGTACGTTCACGATTTGCTACAGTAATTATATGGAACCTTAACCTTTTATATGTAACATTCATATCAGGTCTCTACATCATAGGCTCAATATGGGTTCAGTTCACGCTGATTATGGTTCATTTTCTTCCTGAACTTCGGTCAATTAATTTAGATCATTTATTAGGTCACTTTATTATCTTTATCCGGATCAAATTACGTAACTTAATCGATAAGTAATTAAAATTTATAAAATATAATCAATTGTTGTCCAGGAAATTTTCTAACGTCTATATATCTGGTTTGATTGGTTTTTTAAAAAACTCAAAACATTGCATATGGATTTAGCGTTTTCTAAATTGGAAGTGATTGACTATCGGAAGCAGACAAAAATCATATTTTTCCCGTCTAAAATGATATAATGCCATAATGGTGATCTTGAACTGCCCACTTTCTCAGGAAGTCCGAACCGGATGGTCTGGAAAATGTTGTCGGCATCACTGTTTAACGATAAACTTCCATTTTCCGCAACATTTGCATTCGTTATACCAGAGATCTGGAGCCGACGGCGTGTGTGAAGAATTCGAAGAAAAGAACAGAAAACGAAGAGATTGAAATGGAGAATAGTTTCTGTGGTCCAGCGTGCCTCTCGACGTAATAGGTTACATCATTCTGAAATCACACAACTCACATTCTTGTGTGCTACCATGCTCTTAAGGTATGGAGCAACCTGTGCTTTTTCGCTATATTCAATGTTTTCTTGGTCGAATAAGCCTGCCATCTCTGACAAAACCAGGTTGATCCAATATTACACTACGTGCCCTTTACATAATTATATAATTTATTTGTATATTATTAAATTTTTATATATCTATTTTATTTTTTATGTTATAATAAGTGAAATTACTTACATAAATTATTGAAGATTAATATTAATAAATAGTATAATGATAATATTCTTTTTATTTTTTAAACTATTAAAATTCACTAATTACTGATTATAATTTTGTTTTTAAAATAAAATTATCATAAAATAGTTTATTTTAACTATTTTATTTATTTATAATGTAATAATATGATGATATGTAAATTAAAATTTTATACTTAAAAATAGTAATTTAAACATATTGACAACTTGTAACTTTTTTCTCCAAATTAAACATAAATTTTGCTAAATTAATAAGAAAAAGATATTGTTAACTTATGTTAATACGGGAAATAAGTTGACAATATGTGTTTGCTATGGAATATCAACAGCAACCTCTCCTGAACAAAGTATCTTTGGATCATTCGAATATAAGACCCAAATCAACGTTTCGATGTTCTTTCACTTCAGTCCATGGTCGAACAAACAACCAATGAACTAGTAATTAGCTCCAAATACCAGACCACCTGGAGAGAATTTTAGTATGTACACGAAAGACCAACTGAAAGCAAATCAAAAATGAACTTGATTCAACATATCATGAACAAACCACAAAGCTGGGAATCCTTTTTGTTCTTTGATAATACAAACGTTTACGGAGAGCTAATTCTAGTTGTGTTCAAAAGGGCCTAGACCGCTTGAAGGCAGAAGATGGAGGGCTGATTTGTGGAATGGTAAACACATCATTTGCCCAACTTCTGCTCGGTAATTTCACGTTTGACGAGAATTTTAGTATGTACACGAAAGACCAACTGAAAGCAAATCACAAATGAACTTGATTCAACAAATCATGAAAAGACCACAAAGCTGGGAATCCTTTTTGTTCTTTGATAATACAAAAGTTTACGGAGATCTAATTCTAGTTGTGTTCAAAAGGGCCTAGATCGCTTGAAGCCAGAAGATGGAGGGCTGATTTGTGGAACGGTAAACACATCATTTGCCCAACTTCTGCTCGGTAATTTCACGTTTGATGTCTCCTTGAACACTTTCTGTGGATAAACCTGAGATGGGCATATCGTATTTGTCGCCGGAGGGATCCAAACGCCCTTGTTTTCCGATGACAAGCAACCGATTTTGCTCCCAAGATTGGTGTCCACAAACGGCAGTATACCATCATCAGGCTGAAACTCAAAAACCAGTCACGAAAACTTCTATTAATACATGTTATAAAATCACTGCATATCAGAAACAAGATTTATTTATGTTCCACCAGACAAAACGATGCAAACCTTGCAGAAACCCAAAGGGTCGGAAGTTGAATCGAGGAAGTCTTCCACATGCCAACCAGGAAGCATCTCAATCAAGTATTCTGATATACTGCTGCTTGTTAAACCAGTTCCTTGATCACCTGAGACCACGTTACAACAATCAACCTCGTTCACCATCGTACTTGAAGGTAAGGTCTTAGATATTGTTGGTGGGAGACAATTTATTGGAACAACAGACACAGGAAGTTTCTTTTCTGTTGGTTGCTTTTGCTCATACTTAGAATCAGGAACAAGATCAGAACTTTCTTTCACAGACTTGGAGGACAGCTTAACCCCTGTAAGAAGAAACCTATCGTGCTTTCGTGTATGTTCATTGCCGGTGTGGATTGGGACGTCACAGTCTTTGCATAGAAGCGCACGGTCTTGTTGGCAGAACAAAAAAGCACGTTTATCCTACAAATCAAAGTCCTGCCCATTAGTTTCCATCAAAATTGCAATTCAATAAAAGGAAGAAACTGGAAAAAAAAAAAAAAAGTAGTGAGGTAGCTAACACCTGACAGATATCGCAGAGAGGGAAAGTTTTAGGAGATGGTTGGAGAAGAGAGAAGCGCTGGTGCTTTGAGGCAAGCTTATTGACATGGTGGACTTGGTGGTCGCATGCTTCACAAAGGGCGGCTTCATCGGCGGTGCAGAAAACCGAAGCCGCTTCTTTGTTGCAAACATCGCACTGGATCTTCATCTACTGATGATTGCTTCTCTCTATCTTTTTCCTCCTTAATTTCTTCGAGTGAAGTATTTATGTCAGCTTCTGGAGAGTTAAAGAATAAGGAGGAAAAAAAAAATAAACGGTCAATAACTTCGAATTAAAGAAAGAAATAGTAAAAACATGGAGAACAGGACAAGTGAAAGAGGTACAAGCCTATCAGGGATCAAATAATTTGTGCCTATAATCATTTGTAAATATATGGAACCTAAAAAAATATGTAGATAAGATCGTCTATAATAGGGTTGACGTAAATTATAGGTACAGACAACCTTGTCCTAATACAGAGGTTCTTATGGATTACATGATTTTTCTTACTTCTCTCTCTTTCCGACTAAATTCTTTTTTTAATCAATTCTTAAAACATCTTCTAGCTTTAAAATTTTAAGAAAATATTGTGGTTTACTAATTTAAAATTTTTATTTTCTTAGATTTTTATAAGAAATTAATTAACATAATTAATAATGCACATAAAATAATCAAATATTACTAGAAGACAAATAATTGATTTTTATTATTTACATTTGATTTAAATAATTATCTTAAAATTATTGTAATAAATTTAATTTATATCAAATTCAATCCACTCGAATTAAGTTTAAGAGTTAAGTTGAATAGTTTATATTAACAACTTAGTACACATTTATTTTGCTGTTATTTTTAAAATTTTAAGAAAAATATTTTTTAAAAATTTAATAAAACAAACAATTCTATTAGTTTACAAAATTAAAAATAATTATTTAAATTGAGAAAATTTCTTTATTGTTTACTCTTTACTTTATTTTGAAGTCCATGTAATATTAATTATATAATTAAAAATCACCTTCTATTCTAATAATCAAATTTTAGTTTTTGTTTGACTAACCTGTTATGAGTAGTTTTAACTTTTGACTGATTTTTTATTTAAGGTTATCTAGTAATGTTGCCTTCCTGGCTGCTTGGCTGGATCCGACAGACTTGCCCCGTGGTCATGTGTTCGAAGGATGGTAGAGAGAAGAAAAGATATAAAGCCGAAAAGCAAGGCTGTTTTTGTCCAAGGATTATGACTGGTTTCCTTAATTTTGTTTAGAACAAAAACATGATTTGCGTCTTGGGCTGCGGGAGAACTTTTGGAGTCCAAGATTGTATATCGAGAACCCATGCTTAGTGAACAAAGCGAAGCTCTTTTCATTTGTCAAGTGATAATTAGGATCAGGATTTCTTTACAACTACTACTCCTTTATATATCGCTCTATATCGACAGTAGGGGACCAGAGGACCCTCTGTTTCTGTAGTTGAAACTGGGAATTATGGATAGGATGCCTTTAGACAGCTTTTCATCTGGGAATTTTGATTAAGAAATTGTTCTCTCTCTTTCTCTTTTCCGGTGCACATCGTAGCGATTATTGGAGAAAATAATAATTTAATAGAGTGAAATAATTAGATAAAGCTGAGTCTAAATAGTACAAGAAGCGTCTCGTCTCGACTATATTCCTCCAGTTGCGGCCTAATTGTCTAGCTATGGAGGATTTGTTCTCCGACCTCTGGGACAGTGGCAGTGGCGAAGCCACTTCTAAGGGAGGATGGGCAAATGTCCACCCTCAAATTTCTTTTAAAAAAAAGATATATATGCATATAGGAGTTGCCTATCTTAAAAAAATATCGTTGTCTATGATGAATTGGATTATAAAAAAACTATATATATATATATTGCTCCCTAAAATAAATTCTTGGCTTTGCTACTGGATAGTGGTCGTCCTTTTTTCATGTTAGATTAATACTTAATCGTACTCCACCACCTACTAGTCGCAAAATTACTATAATTGAAAATGTAGAACCAATCAGCAAGTTTCAATGCGTAATCATCACGTGCATGTATTATTTAGTATTATACATATATATATTAGCTAAATTCAATTGTACTACTCATTGTATTAGTTGAAAAGTTTTGAGGAAACTTGCGTGGAAAGCTATTTGAGTGACTTCATGAATTACTCACTCGTCTTGTTCAAATTCATGAATCTCTATTTATTAGATTTTGTTGATCTAGCTTTAAGAAAAATTAAACTAGATTCAAGTAAATTCATACACATCCGAGATGTTAGATCCCAACTCAAAATCTTGAAGATAATGAGTTATAAATCCTATTTTATTATATATCTTACTTCATATTTATGTCTTTCTTCGACATATAATTACTCTATTCGTGAATTTTTAACACTAGTTAGTAAATCAAATTAGAAGATAATGGTCTTTTAATTTTTATAAAGAAAAAAGATTTAAAATTTCCCCGTACCACTTATTTCTTATGAATTTATTAATTTAAAAAATATTAAAATTATATTTGTAGTAATTAAAAATGATAAATTTAAAGAAGAGATACCAATTAAATCAAAATCAACACTTAATTTTAGATGATTATTTATTAAGTAATTTATTTAAGAATGTGTGAGTTAGGATTTGTTATTTTTTTAATAATTTATTAAATATATATTATCATATTGTTTTAGGGCATGATTATAAATGAAGCAATTTTGATAATCTCAAAAGTATTAAAATAGAACTTTCTCTTCAAAGTAAACTTAGATTCTATTATTCCATAAACTTATCTAATGTAGGTATCTTTGAACATAGTAATCAAAATGTGATGAAAATGTTTTGGAAATAACGAATATACACTCTCTAAAGGGTGGTCGAGCTGGTGGAACAAAATGGTATGAGATCAAAAGGTTCTGTGTTCGACTATACTTAAATGCATATTCTAAAAACACTTAAAAACTTGTAACATCATAACTAGAATTGTAATTTGAACCTCAACATTAAAAATAAAATACAAAACAAATTCTAACGCTTTGAATTCAAATTAAATTATAATGTTTTCAAAATATTCAAACTTTAATAGAACTAACTCTTCATTATACGTAAATTTTGATTCAACATTATTTTTATTTTTTAAATAAAAGTGAGTCTTGTTCTTAAGTAGAGTAGAGCCCATTTTTTTTATAAATTTAATAAAACTAATTATGTCATAATGAGACCCATTTTTTAACATAATATTTAACTAATAACAAGTTAATTCGGTCAAATTTTCTTTATTTAAAATATGTTTAAAACATTTTGAAAACATTAAAATTTAATTTGATCACTTTAAAATGTTTAATTTCAAGTTATATTTTATTGTAAATATTAAGTTCCAAAATACACTTTTAATTTAACATATATCTAAACACAACATAAGCTATTCATACATATCCATCCATCAATAATTGATAAATCATTGATCATATCAAACGGACTATTGAAATTTGACTAAAACCAAAGGTAGAGGATTTAGAAAAAAGAATATGGATAGTCACAGACAAAGAACACTTTTTTCCCCGTCTAAAATGATTTTATAAGACTGAATCGTCGACTTTCTCGAGTCCTGAACGTCTGTTTCTATTATCTCGCTCTTATTATATTTTATGAATATCTGTTTATTTATTTTTTTGTAAGTCAATGAATGGATGTTAATGAAAAATAGGTGATCTGTCACCGCTTTCTTGGAAAATTCGAACTGGACAGACTGGACAACGTTGTCGGCATCACTGTTTAACGGTGGGACAGTAATGCTTTGTGTTTTTTGGAGCTTCGGTCTAGTCTCTCGGTCTCGGAAGGCTGCGATGCTGCAAGATAATTGTTCCTTTTGGATAACATGTAAAATGGGTCGGATCGTTTGTTTTTATTTAATTTTTTAAAAATTTACTGAGCAATCATTTCTTAAATAATTAAAATGTTAAAATAGATTAAAAAGGTAAAATATATAGAATATTAAATTCAACCAAAATAGATAATTTATTATAATTATTTTAAATTATTAATTTAAGTTGAATTTAATTAATTCAAATTTACTTTAAAAACTGAATTAGATTACTATATTAATAACTTCTAATTAGTTTTGTTATTAGTTTTAATCAAATTTATGAAAATTCTATAAAAGAACTGAAAATTTAAAAATCTAAAATTAGAAAATTTTATAAATTTTCAATTATAACAACTCAAACAAATAATTTTTTTACTAAATTTAAATATATAAAATAATAAATACAAACTCCAATTTTGGGTGGATACTACATTAGGGTTGTAAGTCCTCTAAATGCTTTTGAAGGATGTGAGTCGAAAACTTCTGTTCTGAGATATCCTATTCCCTCTGTTCCTGTTAAATATCATCTACCCAAATTTTGATTTACTTCTTTCAATGGATTAACGACATCAATTTTGGAATAGGGAGAACAGATGTTCTCGGGTCAGAGTTAGGCTCGAATCCGAATCCCAAAAACGACATAAAAAAATTGTGCCAATGAATATTAAACTCCGAGATAAAGTGATCTCATCCATTAGGTCACAGCATGTTCGTTTCATTAAAGTCTTGTCAGCTATGGTTTAAGAAAAAATATAGCAACAGTTAATGTATGTACCAACATTATTATAAAACCGGACACCTGTCAAATCACTCGTGGTCACTAAAGGTTTATTTTTGCCCAAAAAGACCGAAACAATTCAGACAGAATATCTTAGCCTGCTGTTAATAGACGCTAATGGCCTTATTGGTTCCCTGGAATAACTATTATAATAATGAAGCATTTATTCTTTTTTTTAGTTAAAAAATAACATGTAAAATAATTAATTTCAAGTTTAATTATTCCTGTACTTTAAAGAATAGGTAAAGTACAGGAATAATTAATCTTACTTTTCTCTCTTTTATTATTGTTATTGTTATTGGCATTGTTATTAATAATTTTTTTCATCGTCATCATTTTCTTGTTGTTGTTGTTATTATTATTATTATTATTATTCACTTTAAAAAATAGATAAAGATACCTTCTTATTCGCGAAATAAGTATCTTTATCTATTCTTTAAAGTATAGGAATAATTAGTCTTACCTTTTTTCTTTTTATTATTGTTATTGTTATTGATGTTGTTATTAATAATTTTCTTCATCGTTATCATTTTCCTCTTCTTATTATTGTTATTATTATTATTGCTATTATCATTATCATTAGTTTTTTATTATTACTAATTTTCTTCTTCTTCTTCTTCTTATTATTAATTTTCTTATTATTATTATAATAAAATTAATAATAATAATGTTGATGATAATAATAATAATAATAATAATAAGAAGAAGAAGAAGAAGAAGAAGAAGAAAATAAATAATAATAATATTATTATTATTATTAGTGGAGAGCATAATGGATATTTTGGAAAATTAGTTTTTATTATTACTAATTTTTTTCTTCTTATTATTATTATTATTATTTAATAATAAGGATAATGATGATGATGATGATGATGATGATAATAATAATAATAATAATAAGAAGAAGAAGAAGAAGAAGAAAATTAATAATAATAATAATAATAATAATAATAATAATAATAATATAATTAGTGGAGACCATAATGAATATTTTGATCTTTTTATTAGTTATTCTTTTGTCATTCTAAATTTATATTTTCAAATCAAACATTGTCATATATCATCATTATAAATTCTTAAGAATAAACCAAACTAAATAATATTCATTACATTCTATTCCTCGTCTATTTTATTCCTAAGAATAACCATTCAATTCCTTATCTATTCGAACAGGTGAACCAAACACCCTGTAAATTTTCTCGTTATTTTAAGAATACCTAAGAGAGTAAGTCATTGATTAAATATAAAATTATATATTTTTAGCAACGATGATGAGATCGCCATAGATTCAAATTAAGATGTTTTCAATGGACCAACTTATGAACTAGGCCTAGGCCTAGATCTACTTGAGATTTAATTATTTTAAGCAAAACAACATTATTTTGCTTAAAAGAGTTAGGCCTTAGATAGACCTGAATTTAGGCAACCCAGATCCGAACTTAATTAAAAAAATACATAATTTAAAAAAAATTGACAGGACTGACTCATGGGTCGGCCAATTGCCATCCCTATATATTTTAAATAAATTACTAGTTAATAACAATTTAATAATCTTAAATTCTTATTTTTAAATTACTAAAATATAACAAAAAATGAATAAGATTGAACTTAAAATTTTCGAGTTAGTAAGTACAAAAAAGTTTTTAATACGTAATTTAAGGGAAGATGTATTAGTTTAGGTATTTACTTAAAATGGATTTAATTTAATCTAATGATTAATAAACTTTATTATTGACAATCCTTTTACTAATAGATAAAAAAAATTTATGAATGAAACCCTAAAAGACTTTTCTTTCAAACACCCTATTCAAGCCCGAAATTATAACCTCTAATGCTACGTTAAGTTGATCACTACCTAAGGCAATGACGCGACTAGGAGCAGACGAATATTCTACGGAATAAGTATGGGAATGGGAAGGATAAAAGGCATACACTTTTTTTTACAGTTTACTTTTAAATTTTTTTAATTTCTTTTACTATTCAATTTTTTAATAAATTTTCTTTCTTTTAAATTTCGATTAAAAAAAGAAAATAGATGCGTTATGATATTATATTTATATTAATCAAATGTTATTTACGTAACGATTTAACCTAATTTTTAAATTTGAATTGAATTAATTAAATTTAACAAAAATTAATTAATTATTATAATTATCTTAAATTAATAATATATGCGTTATGAATATTATATTTATATTAATCAAATGTTATTTACGTAACGATTTAACCTAATTTATAAATTTGAATTGAATTAATTAAATTTAACAAAAATTAATTAATTATTATAATTATCTTAAATTAATAATATATGCG
>JAOTBA010000002.1:1024942-1037013 GCA_025629845.1 Erythroxylum squamatum
GTCGTTGGAGAAGTCTTCTAGCCGTTGTATATTTCTCTTAGCCGTTGTATATGATTTTCTTCCCGTTTGTAATCAATCGATTCGGTCAGATTTTGTTCAGATGCACTTGATAGTCAACTAGTCGAGGTGTAATAGTCGACTAGTGCATTATAGTCAACTTGTCTCCAAAGCATCAGTCGACTAACACCAATGTTTTTTTTATGCGAGTTTCATCTCAGCTCTTCGAATAGTCGACTAATAGACTGTTAGTCGACTAATCCAGTTATCCAACTTACAGGTCTGTCGTTTATATTCGACTTGCAACATTCTGGTCGACTTGTCTAAACCCCACATAATAGATATGATAATTATTAGTCGACTGGTAACCTGTTGGTCAACTAGTCTGGCACCAACTTATATATTTCAGATAATCTTCGATCTTTATTTGTTGAGATGTTGATTTGAATACTTCAAACATAATCTGCCCTTTGCTTATCTCTTACACGTTTAAGATGTGTCAATCTTGATTTGTATTAATCCTTTATTTGAGTTTCAATCCAAATCACCTGAAATTATTTCTTAACCAATTATATAAATTTTATTATTATCAAAACATAGAAGGATTTTAATTTTGTCAACCACCATTGGTCCAACACTTGGAACTTGCAATCTTGGAGTATTTACTACCTACAATCTTGGAACTTGCCTACTGTTTACTCTTCGAAACATCACCAACATTAAATCAATTTTGAGTGAATTAGTTACATGCTGTGGGAGTCAAAAGCCAAAATATGAGATTAAGGAGCCCCTTCTCATCATGGGGGGTGTGTGGGGGAGACTAGAGAGAGAGCCAGATGGTTGTTACGGCAGTAGAGATTAGAGGGATCGTGATCAGTCCACTCAGTCTAGTAAGCATGATCAACAGCGTTGGTAAAGATGAAATAGACCTTGATGATCTCCACCCCCTTGCTAATCCAACGCTCCAAAACCACCGCTCCCTAATCTACTATAATCGAGATGCACCGTTTGATCAATTAAACCACCCGCAGCAAACTCGTGCATCTTCGTCTCCTCCCCAACACCGCCACCATAGCCTAACCCAGCCAACTTCTGTTGTTGCCAGTGTTGCACGTTGTCAACACTAGTTTGCTGGTTCAATACGTTACTAAACCCAAACTGTAATTGCTCATTCACAGACAGAATATGAGATTAAGGGGCCCCTTCTCATCATGGGCCCTGGGCAGGTGCCCTGCTGGCCCCTGCCCAAGGCCGGCACTGGATACAGGTGTATCTGATCATATGACATGTGATAGAGAAAAATTCACTGAGCTTTCTTCTTCTGTATCCAAAGCAGCCATTGTTACTGCTGATGGTGAATCATCAAAAGTTGAAGGTATGGGTAAAATCAAAATCTCTTGTTCTCTTACTCTTAATGACGTACTTTATGTGCCTGACCTTGATTGCAGCCTTTTATCTATTAGCCAAATTACCAAATCCCATAATTGCACAGCATCATTTTCGTCTGTTGATTGTGTGTTTCAGGACAACCGCACTTTGGAGACAATTGGCAGTGGTAGGGAAAACAATGGGCTGTACTTTATGGATTCTGTTCCAAATTCGACCGGTTCAGTTGCTCATCTTGCTAGTAGTCATCACTTTAAACAAAATAAAATTAATATTTGGGCATGGCATAAGCGTTTAGGCCACCCATCTTTTTCTTATTTGAAACAGTTGTTTCCTTCCATGTTCAAAGGATTTACGTTATCTGATTTTTTTTTGTGAGACTTGCATTTTGGCAAAAAATCATCGTACTACTTTTTTATTGTCTGAATCTATAACTACCTTGCCGTTTGATCGCATTCATACTGACATATGGGGTCCTTCACCTACCATCTCTCACAATGGTATGCGATGGTTTATCATTTTAACAGATGATAAGACTCGAATGACTTGGTTATTTTTTATGAAATCTAAAAGTGAGGTTTTTGATATAATTTGTGATTTTTTCCGTTTCATTGAGACTCAATTTCATTCTGTGATTAAAATGTTTCGATCAGATAATGGTAGCGAGTATATGTCAAATGTTGTCCAAAACTTATTTAAAGAGAAGGGTATTCAGCATCAAACTTCTTGTGTGTACTCTCCTCAACATAATGGCGTTTCTGAACGTCGAAATTGACATATTTCAAATGTTGCTAGAGCTCTTTTAATTGATATTGATGTTCCACTTACTTTTTGGACTGAGGTAGTTACCACTGCTGTTTACCTAATGAATCGGACTCCCATACATGTTTTACAATATCAAACTCTACACATGTTTTACAAGAACTTTCTAAATATTATGATTTAACCTCTATAGTGCGATTACCTCCCAAAATTTTTGGTTATGTTGCCTATGTCCATTTGTTTGCTCACCAGCGCACTAAACTTACTCCACACTCACTTAAATGTGTATTTCTTGGTTATGGTACTAAACAAAAAGGGTATAAAGTGTACCACCTCTCTTCTAATAAGGTGTTTGTAACTATGGATGTTTCCTTTAATGAACATGAAATGTTTTATAAATCTAGCACTTTACTTCAGGGGGGAAATGACACAGAAGTAAAGGATTTGTCAATGGAATCACAATATCTTATGTTTGATGAACGTCCTATTCCCAGTTGTATTGCACATAATAATAATTCAGGTAAGCAGAATCTAAACAATATAGCTCCTTCTTCTTCTTCAGCACAACCAATGTCTCCTTCTGAGGTATGTCCTCTTGACTTAGCTATCTCAAACCAGTCTGAACCAGAACAAGTTCCTTTCCGTTCTAATTATCAATTACCTGTTCATGCTAATAGAGGGAAACCATCTACTAGATATAAGCCTAAAATTTCATCCAAGTCTAAATATCCTATAGTGAATTTTATCTCTACTCACAAGTTAAATGGTTCTTATGCATTATTTGTGTCTAGTGTATCCTCTGTCTCTATTCCTAATGATGTGCAGACAGCATTAGAAGACCCAAAATGGACTAAGGCTATGGAGGAAGAATTGGGGGCGTTGGAAGCTAATGGGACGTGGACTTTAGTTGACTTACCTGCAGGGAAGAGGACTGTGGGGTGTTGTTGGGTTTTTGTAAATAAACATCATGTAGATGGTAGTGTGGAAAGACATAAAGCTCGCTTGGTGGCTAAGGGGTATACTCAATTATATGGGGTAGATTACCAGGAGACCTTTGCACCTGTGGCTAAATTAAATACGGTGAGAGTCTTATTGTCTATTGCAGCAATTAAAAATTGGCCCTTACTTCAATTTGATGTGAAAAATGCTTTCTTGCATGGAGATTTAGTTGAGGAGGTATATATGGACCCTCCTCCTGGTGTAAAGGCATATGCAGGAACAAAAGTGTGCAGGTTGCATAAAGCCTTATACGAACTGAAACAATTGCCCCGAGCTTGGTTTGGTCGATTTACTAAATCAATGAAGATTTTTGGTTATGTTCAGAGTAGTGCTGATCATACCTTATTTCTTAAACACCGAGGAAATTTGGTTACTTCACTAATTATATATGTCGATGATATGATATTAACAGGTAATGATTTGGAAGAACAAGAGTCTTTACAGAAGTATCTAGCGAAGGAGTTCGAGATGAAACAACTAGGAGAGCTAAGATATTTTCTAGGCATTGAGGTTGCTTGGTCCAAGCATGGTATTTTTCTATCTCAAAGGAAGTATGTGTTAGACTTATTGGCTGAGTGTGGGATGCTTGATTGTCGACTTGCTGAGACTCCTATTGAACAAAATCAGAGACTATGTCAATCCTTAGGAGCACTTCAGGTTGACAAAAGACGCTATCAGAAGATTGTTGGGAAACTTATATATTTATCACATACTAGACCTGATATTTCCTATGTTGTCAATCTTGTTAGTCAGTTTATGCAGGACCCTCGTGAAACCCATGAAGCAGCAGTCACAAGAATCTTGAGATACTTAAAGGCTTATCCCGGGAGAGGACTTCTTTATTCTAGTCATGGCCATATGCAAGTTGAAGGATATAGTGATGCAGATTGGGCCGATTCATCAGATGATAGAAGGTCTACGAGTGGGTATGTTACATTTGTGGGTGGAAATTTAGTGACTTGGCGTTGCAAGAAACAAGCAGTAATATCTCGATCAAGTGCTGAAGCTGAGTTTAGAGGTATGGCCCTTGGTGTTTGTGAATTATTGCAGTTGAAGAGATTAATGGAGGAACTTGGTTTTGGTTTGGATGCACCTATGAGACTTCACTGTGATAATAAATATGCGATTAAAATTGCTTTAAATCCTGTACAGCACGATCGTACTAAACATGTTGAGATAGACGGGTTCTTCATTAGAGAAAAGTTGGATGCACAGATTATTTCATTTCCACTTGTTAGTTCTAATCATCAGTTAGCAAACATATTAACTAGATCATCAGTTAGCAGACATATTAACTAAGGGGGTTTCAAGAAGCTCGTTTGAAAATGTTGTGTTCAAGTTAGGTGTTTGTGATATCTTCGCACCAACTTGAGTGGGGGTGTTGAGGATGCTAAAGGATAAGAATGATTTGAATTAAATGATAAGAATGATTTGAATTATTAGATAAGGATTGTGTATTTTGAATTTACAGTAGATTAGGCACTTTTAGTTGTACATAGTGTTATATATAACTTGTAAAGCTACAGATGAATACATACGGGAAACTTCAATTCCCTTTTTCCTATTACTATTGTTATATTTGACAAAAACCTCTTCTTCGCCACTTCCACCCAGAGAATGAATAAGCAACTCAGTGTCATAGGACGTTGTCAAGGAAAAAAAATAAATGAAAAAAAAGATAACAACAGGCAGGCAGGCACCGAGGAAAGGAAAGTTTTACGGTTGAAACGTGGAATGTGCGTGTGCGTGTGTGTGTAGTGTCGGTTGATTTCAGTTGTCCGGTGATTTCATGGAAGTTCTATGGAACCAATGTCGGAAAACGCCACTGCACCGCGTTGACTTTTGACTAGTAATTCCTTCTCTTTTTCCAAATTTAAGTACCGATTTATTAGTCCAGATTCTCTGTCCAATATTATGGTGTCTTATTGTGTCCAATAAATCTCAGTCATTTATTTATGTGGGTCCCGCAAAATAAATGGCTTATTTATGTGGGTCCCGCAAAATAAATGGCTGAGATTCCATGAGATAGAATAAGACAGAGTAATATTGGACAGAAGATCTGGACTCCCGATTTATACCATCCTCCTCTTCTGTTCATTATCTATTCTTTTTCATATTATTTAGCTTATTACTTATTTCATATAATATTTATTTATTTTTGTTTTCATTTATTTCTATTATTTTTATTTTTATCATATAATATATATATGGATTTATTTATTTGTTCTTTTATTATTATTTTTTTCTCGTTGATTATTTTAAAAAATTTATTTACTAGTTAGGAGTAAGATTGCATACTATTGACATCTAAACAACAAGCTAATCAAAATTTATTTCATAGAGTTAACAGTTAAAAAACTTCCTTTTCTCAATTTTCTTCCCAAACCCTACATTTAAGCTAGATTTTTACTAGAATCTTGTTATTCTTTAATTGGTGGGAGAAAGAAATAATTGGTTGTGTTTCCTATTTTGCAATAATTTGGGGAATATTTGTAAAATGAAATTAATATTTGTTTGTTTTTATTTAGTTGTCACCTTCATTAGTATTCTCTTCAATCCAGGACAATCAATTTGTTTAATTGATATTAAGATATTATCATTAATATTTATCAACATTCTAAAGTTATTTTAATTAATAAAATAGAACATAAAGCCAATTTAAAAATTAATGTAATTTCATTTCATTATTATTTAGTACGGGATGGTATTAATAAAAACTAGTTTTTATTTTTGTTAAGAGCCACATTAGCATTAGCTTATTGTTGTTTTTCTGTTAATAATTAAACCTCTTGGGAGAAATAATTATTTCATAATTTTACAATCTTATGTAATTTGGTGTGCATTATTTAATTAAGCTTAATGATATTGCACATTTCTTTTAAATTTACAAATATAATACAATCACAATTATATAATTATAAATAATTCGGACATAATTATGAAAGATTATAAATGGGGAAATTTAAAATCTTAATTGCATTGATTTGGTAAAGGGAATTTAATTAAAAAGATACAAGTAGAGAAGCAACGGTAAGTAGTAACATCTAAGGATGCTATAAGGAAGTGAAGCTTCAATGCAGCTACCATTCTACGTTCTGTTAAGTACGAGATTATTTGTGAACATCTTCGATTCTTAGATTATTCAAGCAAAGGATAGGTTGGGAGGTCCGGTCCTGGGCCACCGTGATGAGGAGTAGGCTGGTTAGATTGCAGACGTAAAGCAAATATACCAGAGTCTCCATTTTGATATCCCAGAACTTGATGATAATCCCCTCCATTGTCCACTAAACCATAGTGTGGATCTTCATCTCTTTCTTCCTTCATCAAAGTAAGAGAGAGAGCAAAAAAAAAAAATCCCATCTCTTAAATCCCATATTAAAAATGCAGAACCAACTCAAGCTTATTGAGTAAAGTATATATGTGTTTAATGCTTACAAATTCGTGGAGAAGCTTTTTGTATATCTGTTCAGCGTTCCTGTTCTGCAACAAGAAGAAGGAAAATGAGTAACTAGAATCTGAAAAGGGACCTGATAAATTGTTATTGATGATTGAGCCTGGCAAGATGTGATTACCTTTTTCTTCTGAGTTTCGATCTGGTTGTTTAATACCCGATACTGTTAATCGTAGAACATAGCTCACAAGTCAAAATACAGAATTTATTACTGATAGATAGTGTATTACAACATTACGGCATTTTAAAGGATTGGTTATCATACTAAGTTCCTTATCAGGAATAGTAGAGTAATCTGGCTTGCTTGTATTTAATCAGGAAAAGCTCGTGTGAAACTGATTGAATCGAGCCCAAAAACTTTTGAGAAAACTGGAGGTTTGAAACTACTTGTAAGAACAGCAAAAGAAAAAGAGAAAGAAGAACAATAATCACTAAAAGTTGGATGTGTGCTACTAATCACAAAGAGAAAGTTGAAAAACCTTGCGTTCACGAATGGCCTTCAAAGCATTGTCCATTTCCTGCTCGAGACCTTGGAGATCGTCAAACTCCACATCGTTCAAGCAGTCTCCCATCCGTTGCCTGTTAATGATTCATCAGTAATGAATCATTACTTGTTAAACCTTTTAAGCAACTTATGTACACACGTCGAGTTAGACTAGAAAGCGACTACCTTATACTCCTCCGGAGATTCCTATTCACCTCTTTCAGTTTGTTTAGTTCTTGTTGCATGTTCTGCAGATTTCAAGATATGTAACGAGATTTTATCATATGACTGTGTTTCCTACATTGCATACGAGAGGAGAGAGAAAGAAAGAGACCTCGTAGTGTGAACTCCATAGATCAATCCCCAAGTTATGCTGGTAAAGATCGAAAATCTCCTTGGTTCTGTACGTTCAAAGCAATAAATTTCCATTTTTTTTGCAAAAAGAACACAAGGGTTGGCATCAGATATGCAATCTAGGGCTTGGAATAAGAGATTGAAAAACTGGTTTTAAAGAAAAAAAGAAAAGAGGTATGAACACTAACGTTGTTGAAGGGCTTATGTACTCGTGAAGCTTGCCGGTGATAGAAATCATGATTATGGAGACTTTGGCATCACAAAGAACGGTGAGCTCATTTGCCTTCTTGAAGAGACCATTTCGTCTCTTAGAGTAAGTAACTTGCCTATTAGTGGAGTTCTCTATCCTCCTGATCTGGATTTTCCCTCGAGCCATTACCTTCTCTTCTCTTTTTCCCTTCTCAAGTTTCTGAGACCCTTCATTCCTTTTTCTTATTAGGAATCAAAAGAATGGGAAAAGAAGAAAGGATTGGAAGGGAAGTGTAATCTTTATTACCAGAAATGGAAATACGTTGCCAAATCGGTGAAAGGTTTTTGCAGACAAGAGACTGGCAAAACGTGGCAACATTATCTCCAAATGTTTCTTCGATATGAGTCGAATATCGATGCAGGGGACCACCACTTTCCGTCTTTCCTCCGTCAAGTCGTCAGGTCCTGAACGGACCTCCGCCTCAGGGCTTTTGCATCCCAGATTTTCTGTCCAGTTTTACTCTGTCTTATTCTGTCTCATGGAATCTCAGTCATTTATTTTGTGGGACCCACGTGGGACCCATGCAGACCCCACATAAATAAATGGCTGAGATTTATTGAACACAATAAGACACCATAATATTGGATAGAGGATCTGGACTCGGACTTTTGATTATTGCTTCGCTTGTCAGCAACGCATTTCATGGGATGAAATCTTCTGTACCATTTATCCCATTACATACCTATAAAGTTTTGAATTCTCTGTTTAGAGGTCGTCCCTAGCATTTTGTCAACGTTTGAAATACTTGCTTTTTGATTGGAAATTATAAACTTTCGTAATTTTATTTTTTGTTCATTACAAAATTTTAACTTTTAATAAATTATTTATTTAATCATTAAATAAAATAACATCATTTTATTAAATAAATAATAATCGTTTTTATTTATATATTTATCTAAAAATTCAAAGCAATTTCAAGTGATTCCGTAAACAATAATAACTTATTAATTATATATTTTAAATTAGATTATTTAATAAATAAATAATTTAAAATTTCGGCGATGTGTTTAATTTAATTAACTAATAATAAGATTCATTGTATCAATCATTAATATTTAAGAAGTCGCTCTTGTTATGTCATTTTCTACGGTTTAACCATTGGCCTAAAACAACAAAGTAAGAACTTTGTTTTCCTGTTAAAAACGGGATCAGAAAGATGAGAGGTTTAAGAACTAAAAGATTTAATAGGTATTATACTGCTATAAATTGACTAAAAATTAAATAAAAAAATTAAAATATGATTAAAAAATTTGTCCTTATTCATAGAAGAATTTGAAGTTTAATTAAAAAATAGATTATTAAATAATAATTAATTAATTAATTTCAATTTATAAGAATTTATTCACCAATGAAATTAATTGATTTATTAATAAATTGGTAGGTTTTTAACAATAAAAATAATTAAAGTAAATCAAACCGTAAAGTTAAAAACTGAACTGAAAAGTTAGATGGTTAAAGATGTTTATAGTTAAACTAGCCGAATAAGTTGACTATTTTAATAATTAATTTTTCCTTTAATAGATAGATCTCTTGGTTTTCAAATATAACGCAGATAAAATTTAATTTGTTATTGCTAAAATTTAAAAACTGTAAAATAAATTTTATTACATAATAAGATTATATAAAATACAAGAGAGAAACTAAAAAAAGACTGTTGTAAATAAAATCTTTTTAGATAAAATTAGATAAAAATAAATTATAAATTGTTTCATTTGACCGCTCAAAGCAAGTGGAGTACGAAATTTATGCCGACATGTGAAAAGTAACAGAAAGTCGATGTTGTCCCATACAGGCTATGGCTAAGAAACAAATAATAAATTTCGGTATTTATATTCTGGCAATTACAAGAACCATCCATGGTCCTATGTACAACACTTAGCAACCAACTTCTTTGGTGACCACTGACCACTGGCTTTACAAGTACACCTATAAGTTATAGAGCTGAAAGCCTGAAACAGTAGCTGGAGTCTCCGACTAGTTTTACCTCGAGAAAGGTCCCGGTGTTTGGAGAAATTAACGTTGTTTACGCAGGTAATAACGTCATGCCGTGTCAAGTCAACCAGTGATCTGGTCAGAGGTTGGAATTCCTAACAATGGCTACACAAAAAAATGGTCAGCTCTTGCATGGACAACGAGACAAAGCTTCCATGCTGAAATGGACATAGATACAAAAACTTACATGCCCAAAATGAAACGATAAATTTTAGGAAATACGATGCCGTATTAGTCCGTTCGAATTCTAATCGCAAATTTGCGGTTGCTTCAAGTAATAGGAGGGTGAGCGAGATTTTGGGTTGGCAAGCTTGAGATGGACTAATATCGAAGTAAACCGGCATGAAACCTTGTTACAATGGTTAGGAAAAAAAATTAAATTCAAACTATAATTTGATTAAAAGAATTATTGATTTTTTCTAAATAAAGTCATAAGAAGCAAAAACAAGAAAAGAAACAATAGACAACAAACGCATAAATTAAACTCAAGCCAATAGGCTTATCCCATATACTTAGACCTAGAGCCTTTGTTACCATTGTTTGAAGCACAAGAACAATCAGACGGAATAATAGATGAAATACTTGGTGGAAGAGAATCCCAATAGAAGTAGTCTGCCTGCAATAAAGCTACCCGAGCAAAAGCATGAGCCGCTTTATTGACATTTATACGCGTTTATTGAAAGGACAAATGAATGAAGTGATTCTTCAACTGAGAGCAGTCTTGAACCAACAATTCAATCTTATAAAAAAATGAACCCGAAAAATTGAGAGCTTGGATGGCTTGAAGATAGTCAGATTCCAACTCAACACTAGTAATATTATTACTTGCAATTAATCAAGAAAGAGCTTCTCGAATAGAAATAATTTAAGCTAAAACTGGATCAAGAGCAAAAGGAAGGTAACCCAAATATCCCATAAAAAACTCATCTTTGCCGTTGCAAAAAATAGCTGCAAAAAAAAAAAGAAACATTTTTATCCTTAAACACAGCAGCATCAACGTTGCATTTGAGCTTACCAGGGCGAGGCTTACGCCAATCATTAGCAACAGAAGTTCGACAAGAAGAGATGGGTACAGCTCGATCAAAAATAGTCCTGGAACTATGCCAGTTTTCAATGAACCAATCAGCAAAACCACGATTGATCAATAAATTTAATTATTTTTTAATTTTTAATTAAAATAAATATTATATAATTAATTTTAATATATTAATTAATAGAATATTTACATTTTAAAAGGAGGTTTGAATTTTAAGTACTTTATAAGTCTTTTAACACAACGAAGGTTAGAAGTGAAGAATTGAAATTTAACCGGTTAATTAAATAAATTGAGTGATGAATTCTCCTAAGTAATTTAATAAGATATTTACAAGCTATTTGTGTTACGAGGATGAACATTTGAGTGTTATTATACATCAAACATTATTACACGTGACGTGATTTAGATTTACTTGGCATCTTGATTTGTTTATTTTCTAAAGGTAAAATAAAGACACCGAACGAATTCTTAGGCCCAAAAACCAAACCCTATGGGCCCAAGGACTCCTTTGATTCGAAATTTAACATGTTGAACACCTGGACACGGCAATAAAGTCACACCTAATTAATTTATAGCTTGACTTCTACGCGAAACTGGTGGTATAAATTTCAGCTTTTTTTTTCCCAAGGAATCGCAGCCGTTAGTTTTTAGGTACGTATGATAATTTTTTGAGTTATTTGTAAATCACGATAATTGATTACTATGCACTAAAAAAGTTTAGTACAATAAGTTTGATCGAAAGAGCGTAAGTATTTTTTAAGAACAAATTATTAATTTTTAAGAATAAAATAATTTAAACTCATTCAATTTAATTTAAAATTAACAGATAAAATTATTAACTTAAATTGTAAGTAACAAAATAATTTCACGGGACAAAATGTCTGAAATCATATAGCTACTCAAGTTTATTGAGTTATCATTTCTCTCATTATAGGTAAACAATAATCAAGATCAAAATTATATAGAACATTGAGTGGTCAAGTTAAAAATGAATCAAAACCAAATAATTATTTTACTTAAGATTAGTACAAGTCTTTGAGACCGACAGGATTTTGAAACTAACCTCCGGACATGGACAGGAAATTTTGAAGAAACAATATCCAATGTTTTAAAAACCGGATCGGTGATTGAATCGGAGAAGCGACTGATTTAAGGGTTAATGGTTCAATCAAAATTTAACCGTTTTAAAAATCGGATCGGTGATTGAACCGGAGAAGCGACTGATTTAAGGGTTAATGGTTCAATCGAAATTTAACCGTGGTTAAACCGGTAATTAATAAATGTATAAATTTTTATTTTATATATTATATATATAAGATAATTTTTAAACATATTATTTAATTATTTATTTATCTAATTG
>JAOTBA010000002.1:1037113-1061147 GCA_025629845.1 Erythroxylum squamatum
CAAAAAGATTAAAAAAAGATCACTAATCATAATATTCATTCAAGTTGAAATTATCAAAATCAAGGCATTTTAAATAGGCCGGCCAGTTCTTTCTTTTACCGGTTCAACGGTTTTTACCGGTCCGATCGCAAAATGAATGAGTCAATCACTCACAAAAAATACGGGATAAACCGGACCGTTTCATACTTCGGTTCACCGATTTTTCGGTCTGACCAACCGATTCGGTCCAGTTTTTAAAACACCGACCATATCTCAATTCGAAAATGAAAAACAGACAAACATGTTCTTTACTCCAAATTTTCGCTATAAAAATTGGGATGGTATTTGAGGTTGGAATCAATCAGCCTGATTTGAGATTAACAGAGAAGGTATTAATTGACCAGATTTCAAGTCAGGTTTGAGTTACCAATTTCTAAACTCACAATAATAAAAAAATGATAATAAAAAAAAATTATTATCATTTTTTTATTATTGTGAGTTTAGAACTTGGGTAACTCAAACTTGACTTGAAAAAATAGATTAAATTGAGTCGAAACTAACTCGTACCGATTATTTTAATTCTGATTGAGTCTTAAATTAAGCTAGGAACGAGCTCAGGCCTATGCGAAACATACCTCAACTCGATTCATTGTCATTCTGTCCCAACTACTCACAACTAGTGAGTTTTCATTTAAATTGTAAACCACCATTTAATTTAATAAATCATAACGCAATCAATAAATAAAAAAGTAAAAAATGCGTAATATTTGATTATATAACTTTTTTTATATTTTATGTACGTATTAAGTAGAAGTTTCAATACATAAACAAATTGCAAATTATAGGTGATAAATTATTTGATACATTAATAATTTAAATAAAGTTATAATTGAGTCATAATTTAATTATAACTTTATTTAAATTCAGTTATAATTATTATCTCGAATTGAATTTGTTAAAATTTGTATGAATAAGATATAGTTTACTAAATTTATAGTAATTTAATAAAATCAAGTTGTTATAAGTTTAAATTCATTTATTTTAATTTAAGAATTAAAGCACTCACTTTTTTATTTTTAATTAAATCACAAAACAACATCTAATTTAATAAATCATAACAAAATAATAAATAAAAAGAAGTAATAGTTAATTATAAACTATTTTTTAATATTATAAAATTTCACGTTTCTATTAATTTAAAATTTTAAAATTATTTAATAAATTAATAACTAAAATATAATTATTATCTCGAATAGAATTTGTTGAAATTTTTATGAATGAAATATAATTTTAGTTATATGAAACTAAATCAATAGAAATTTAATGAAAACTGTGTTATTATAATTTTAAAATCATTCGTTTTAATTTAAGAATGAAGAAGTTTTATCAAGATGGTAATTAAAATTTAACTATTGAGTGCAAACTAATGAAGAAATATGGGCCCTCTCTATTGGTAGAGAGACTCGCGAGGAAGCATATGACCGAACCAGATCTCCATTTTCATTTAGATTTCGTATAATAATTTCAATCTCCGTAACCACTAGCCTCTCCGCTTCACAAATGCTATCTTCTTGTTGATTATCTATAGGCTATACACTCAAAAGTCTCGGATCTCAGGTACATGCGATCTCATACTCCATTTCTTTTGTGTTTATGTTTTGAACAATTGATTCCGAATTACATTGTATCCCATTTCTGACTTTCGAATTTGGTGATTTTGGTAGGCATTGAATTGTGTTGATTGATATTAATTTGGGCGAGTTGGGAAAATGTTGACGAAATTCGAGACGAAGAGCAATAGAGTGAAGGGACTGAGTTTCCACAGCAAGAGACCATGGATCTTGGCGAGCTTGCACAGCGGCGTGATCCAGCTGTGGGATTATCGGATGGGCACTCTCATTGATCGATTCGACGAGCACGAAGGCCCTGTTCGCGGCGTCCATTTTCACACCTCTCAACCTCTATTTGTTTCTGGCGGTAGGTTTTCAAATCCGGTTTTGTTACGTCGTGGATCTGGGATTTGGGTATGATCCAGTTGCATTGGGTAAATTTTGTTTATGCAGGGGACGATTACAAGATTAAGGTGTGGAATTACAAGCAGCACCGGTGTTTGTTTACGCTTCTTGGCCATCTTGATTACATCCGCACCGTTGAATTTCACAGCGAGAGTCCGTGGATTGTGAGTGCCAGTGATGATCAGACTATTCGAATCTGGAACTGGCAGTCCCGGACATGCATTTCGGTGCTAACTGGACACAATCATTATGTTATGTGCGCTTCTTTCCATCCTAAGGAGGATTTGATCGTGTCAGCATCGTTGGATCAAACTGTGCGTGTTTGGGATATTGGTGCTCTGAGGAAGAAGACAGTAGCTCCTACCGATGACTTGCGGTTTGGTCAGGTGAATACAGATTTTTTTGGTGGGGTTGATGCCATCGTTAAGTATGTCTTGGAGGGTCATGATCGGGGTGTTAACTGGGCCTCATTCCATCCCAATCTGCCACTGATTGTTTCAGGAGCAGACGATCGGCAAGTCAAAATTTGGCGAATGAATGGTACGTGTTTTGTTCTGTTGCTTAAAACTATAGCCTGAAAAGAGGGGAAATGTTGACAATAATTGTTTAGCCACTATGAAGATCCGTGTACCCAAAACAAAGTAAAAAAAGAAAGGACCCGAAATCTTTATTGTTGAGTATAGGAATACACATCCTCTTGTTGTTAGTTGGAGTTGTTGTGTATTAAACCAATATGAATGGTTCCCTTGATCAATATTTGTTTTTGAAAACAAAATTTGGTTTGGAGTAGAGGTCCTGCCATTACTAGATCTGATTCTTAAGCTTTGGATGTAAAACGAGCATGGATCACAGTACCTAATGAGATGACAAAACAACATTACAATTTTCGGGGATTGTTTTAACAGACAAAGTGATCTCAAACTTTTGGTCTTGTACATAGGTCAGCTCGTAACCTTTGTTTTTAATCTAAAGAAGCTAATGGTAGCAAACTGACCTTTCTAATTTCAGATACAAAAGCTTGGGAAGTGGACACTCTGAGAGGGCACATGAATAATGTGTCATGTGTTCTATTTCATGCAAGACAGGATGTTATTGTGTCCAATTCAGAAGATAGGAGTATACGTGTGTGGGATGCCACAAAACGGACTGGTCTTCAAACATTTCGCCGGGAGCATGACAGGTTCTGGATTCTTGCATCACATCCTGAGATGAACCTTCTGGCTGCTGGTCACGACAGTGGCATGATTGTTTTCAAATTAGAAAGAGAACGCCCTGCATTTTCTGTGAGCGGGAATTCCATGTACTATGTCAAAGATCGTTTCTTGCGTTTATATGAATTCTCATCTAAGAAGGACTTTCAGGTTTTACCAATTCGACGTCCTGGATCTACGGGCTTAAATCAAGGAGCAAGGGCGCTTTCTTATAGCCCTACTGAAAATGCTGTTTTAATTTCTTTGGATATCGACGGGGGAACTTACGAACTTTACATAATACCTAAAGAACTTAGTGGCAGGGGTGAGATGGTTCAAGAAGCAAAAAGAGGTGCTGGAGGATCTGCAGTTTTTGTTGCTAGAAATAGGTTTGCTGTGCTGGAAAAGAGTGGCAACCAAATCTTAGTGAAAAACCTTAAAAATGAGATTGTTAAGAAAACTGCCCTGCCGGTTGTTGTTGATGTGATATTTTATGCTGGAACAGGAAACTTGTTATGCAGAGCCGAGGACAGATTATTTATTTTTGACCTCCAACAGAGGATTATTCTGGGGGAGCTACAAGCTTCTTTTGTTAGATCTGTTGTATGGTCAAATGACATGGAAACTGTGGCACTTTTGAGCAAACATTCAATTATAATTGCCAACAAGAAACTTGTGCACCAATGTTCTCTTCATGAGACAATTCGTGTAAAGAGTGGAGCTTGGGATGACAATGGTGTATTTATTTACACCACCCTTAACCACATTAAATATTGTCTTCCAAATGGAGATGGCGGGATCATAAGGACACTTGAGATCCCTGTGTACATCACTAAGGTGTCCGGGAATACTATATTTTGCTTGGATCGTGATGGAAAAAACCGCACCATTGTTATTGATGCGACTGAGTATATCTTCAAGTTGAGCCTCTTGAGGAAGAGATATGACCAAGTTATGAGCATAATTAAGAGCTCAGAGCTCTGTGGGCAGGCAATGATTGCATATCTCCAGCAGAAAGGCTTCCCAGAAGTTGCCCTACACTTTGTGAAAGACGAGAGGACACGTTTTAACTTGGCCCTAGAGAGCGGGAATATCCAGATTGCGGTTGCTTCTGCCAAGGAAATCGATGAAAAGGATCATTGGTATAAGTTGGGCGTGGAGGCTCTGCGTCAGGGTAATTCAGGCATTGTGGAATATGCTTACCAGAGGACAAAAAATTTTGAGAGACTATCTTTCCTTTATCTTGTCACTGGTAATATGGACAAGTTATCTAAAATGCTAAAAATTGCTGAAGTCAAGAACGATGTGATGGGTCAGTTCCACAATGCTCTTTACTTGGGTGATGTTAGGGAACGTGTTAAGATATTGGAGAATGCTGGCCATTTGCCCCTTGCATACATCACAGCCACAACCCACGGGCTCCTCGAAATTGCTGACCGTCTAGCAACTGAATTGGGAGATAATTTACCAAAGATTCCCGAGGGAAAATCACCTTCTCTTTTAATGCCTCCAAGTCCAATCTTGTGTGGTGGAGATTGGCCTTTGCTAAGGGTCATGAGGGGAATGTTTGATGGTGGTCTTGATAACACAGGCAAACATGCACACGAAGAGTATGAAGATGCTGCAGATGCTGATTGGGGTGAGGATCTGGATATTGTTGATGTGGTAAATATGCCAAATGGAGATGTCAGCATGGTATTGGAAGATGAAGAAGTGCACGACGACAATGATGAGGGTGGCTGGGAAGTTGAGGATCTTGATCTTCCACCTGACGTGGACACTCCAAAAACTGTCGGCAATTCTCGTTCTTCTGTATTTGTTACCCCAACTCCTGGCATGCCTGTTAGTCAAATTTGGATTCAAAAGTCATCTCTGGCTGGTGAGCATGTAGCAGCAGGCAATTTCGACACTGCAATGCGCTTGTTAAGCCGACAACTGGGTATAAAGAATTTTACCCCACTGAGACCATTGTTCCTGGACTTGTACATGGGAAGCCATAGTTACCTGCGAGCCTTGTCTTCAGCACCAGTGATCCCAGTGGCAGTTGAGAGAGGATGGAATGAATCATCAAGCCCCAATGTTAGGGGTCCACCTGCTCTGGTGTTCAATTTTTCTCAGCTGGAGGAAAGGCTGAAAGCTGGTTACAAGGCAACAAGTTCTGGAAAATTTACTGAGGCTTTACGGCAGTTCCTCAGCATTCTCCACACCATTCCTCTGATTGTGGTTGATTCAAGGAGGGAGGTTGATGAAGTAAAAGAATTAATCATCATTGTAAAAGAGTACGTACTAGGTCTGCAGATGGAACTTAAGAGGAGGGATATCAAGGACAATCCCATCCGTCAACAGGAGCTAGCTGCATATTTCACCCACTGTAATCTTCAATTACCACACTTGAGGCTTGCATTGTTGAATGCAATGACTGTTTGCTACAAGGCTGGGAACATGAACACAGCAGCTAACTTTGCCAGGAGACTATTAGAAACCAGCCCCACCAATGAAAACCAAACCAAAACTGCTCGACAAGTCTTGCAAGCTGCTGAAAAGAACATGAAAGACAAAGCTGAGCTACATTACGACTTCAGAAACCCTTTTGTCGTTTGTGGCGCAACTTATGTGCCTATATACCGTGGACAGAAGGATTTATCATGTCCTTACTGCAGTTCCAGGTTTGTTCCATCTCAAGAAGGAAAGCTTTGTGCTGTATGTGATCTTGCAATCATCGGATCAGATGCATCCGGGTTGCTTTGTTCTCCTTCCCAGACGAGGTAATCCGAGCCTTAAAATTAGGAGCAACATTCAACTTCATCTACATCTTGTGCTTATGGCTTCATCTCCAGAGCAGGGTGCTACTCTGAACAAAGTTGGATCATCGAAAGTTGTACTTCGCCTATATCTTAAAAACTTTTTTGTTTCCAGGTTTAATTGTCTTCTTTACAAATTTATTGCTCATGGTTATGATGTTTCATGTAATAAACTTATAAGGAATTTTGGTTTAGGCATTGTTGAGAGTTTGAGAATCGGTGTATTAGGCTATGATCGTAGCATATTCGATGCTTTAATGATATGTGCTGATTTTGAAAGTTTCTCGTCAAACTCATAGCATATCCACTTTACTTATTATATCAACAACAACCTATTTAAAAGTCTCGTTTATAATCTGAAGAGGTTTAATAATACGTAGTCTTACTCTCTAATATTGTCTTTACTCCCTCTTTTCAAGAATTGAAATGTTCTGTTAAGAGAATTAGGTTGACCGTAACAGCTATGCTACTAACATGTCTCATTTCAGGTTCAATTTTTTCTTTTCATATTGATGCAACCCGCTGCTACTATTTATTGATTGTGCATTGAGTAATCATCGGAGACGCACACATACATACAAGGAAACTGGCTTCATTCTGAGGCATTTCAGATCTAAGCTTGTTCCACTAGTTCAAATCTTAGACTCCCATCTGATCCAACTTTTACATTGTCCATAATTCCATGCTCACATATTACCAGTTGCCTTTAGGAACTTGTCGCAATTTGAAATAATTTACCAGGAACTGGTCATCAGATTTCATTTCAGAAGGAAAGACCCGAGCATCTATGAACATGGAGTCTTGTTAAAAGAGGTAGCAGACAGGTGACAGGGAGTCCTGCGACTTTTCTTGAGACATTTATGTACATTTAACGGTCATTAATCCAACAATTTGCTTAAAGGGAAACCTAGGCTCTCTATGTATCCTCATCATATCTCTCTCACATGCAGAGCCAGTCAGACCCCACTCTATGACCGTATGGACCCAAAATCTATGGGAAACTACAGCTGGGACCAGCACAAACAACCTGTTTTTTCAAGATATTTTTACCGAATCGTGTTACGTTAGGCTCTACAATGCGTACGTACCTTGTGATATAACCAGAGTCTCTAGGGGCTAAAAACGAGTGCAATATTAATGTTTTAAAAGTCGAATTATAATTTAAATTAATAATATAAAAATTTTAATTAGTACTATACTGTTATAAAATCAGTTAAAATCTGAATAAACAATTTGAAAATATAATTAAAAACTTTTTTACCTATTAAAAATTTGAAAAAGAAATTTATTAAATAAAAATTTATTAATTTATTTTAGTTTATAAAATTAATAAGTTTATAAAAACTAGTAGATTACTTAATAAATTGATCGGTTTTTAACAAAAATAATTATTAAAAAAAATTTAAAAAAAATCTTAAAAATTGGACTAAAAATTAAGCAAATTCAAAATTTTTATTTTTAAAGCGACCAAATGGATTCAATTTTTAAATCATTGTGTAATTTTTAACAACTTCATATTTATTGAATAAGAGAAATTAGCAATTATTTAAATTAAGTTAATTTGTAAATAAATAAATCATAATAAGTAATAACTACAAGAAAAAAATAGTACTAGCTAATTAACCAACTTCGTAATCATGGGGTAGAAATTCAAATTTTTGTGAGGATTCTTCAATTATTTTTAAGAGTTAAAAAATATATTTGTATTGCATATTAAATTTACTGATTATTCAAGATTATTTGATTTAAATTATTAAATATTATTATTTTTTCGGAATTACATGGTGTAGTAATTGTTTAAACTAGAGGTGGACATGTAACTTGAGATGGCTTACTCTTGCCTACTTAGGGGACATGGAGATTCGATTCAAAAGGTCCCAGAAGCTTGGTGTATAGGTAAGATTTATGCAGAGTTTGCTGGCTAGATTCGTAGAATAAAAGGCAAAAGACCGTGTTAAAAGGGCAACACACACACAAACTCACACTTGTGCTGTGTCGAGGCTTCGAGACAAAAAGAAAACCTTGATGCCTGAAAAGCTTTATTGGTCCTTAGAGACGAAAGGACATTAGTGCTTCAAAAGCTTTCTTGGGACATTAATTTCTTCAAACCCCCAGATGGCGAAAGATGTTCTGTCTTTTCAGGAGACAAGCCTGTGCTAAAGAGTGGCCCGACTATTTTCGGCAGTTCCGCAAATCTCAATAATTTACTAAAATTTAGTATTAATTATTCTCTTCATAATTAAAAAATAAGTTAAATCGAATAATTAAAAGTAGAAAAACTTCAAACTTCTCCATGATAATACTACACCATACGCTCTCAATCATTTTCCTTTAGAACATAAGAAAAGAACAAACCAAAATTGTAATAATTATAAGTTACACCATCGAGAGCTGAACGGTCAACGAATACTAATGCATTATTGATGGTTCAGAGCAACTTGGCTTCGCATAATACATAGAATTTTGTGATTCTATATATTATCAGCCTTTCAAGTAATTATCTAAATACAGTAAAAGTCGGTGGCTTTTCTATTAATTTAATCCTCCATAACGCTAAAGCATTCGCAAATTCCATGAAGAAAAAAAACCCATGTATGATAATTTAGAAAAAAGATTAAAAAAAAAAGGTGATGAAGAAGGAAAGCAACAGTTGCGTCATGATGAGCACTCTGAGAGAGACGCCTAGTCAATTTGGAGCTTAGGCTTAGAGTAACTTGATTAGAAATTGAGTGTTTAGCTAATAATAATAATTAAGAAAAAGAGAGAGAAGAATAAAAAGAAAACGAGGAGAGAATAAAAGAAAAGAAGGGGAGAGTCAACCTCACGAAAGAGCGCACAAGGCTCGAGACTAGGGTGAAATGACAAGGACACGATTATTGAGACTTCCAAAGATCATTCCCTCGCACTAATGGAAACCCTTTTGAACTTCATCTATATAAAACCTTTATTACATGTCCCTGCCACTAAATATTAACACGAGAATTTACTTTTCATAGCCGAAAATTACAAAGGCGTAACGTAAAGAGAGAAAAAAAAAAAAAAGAGTTCTGCTTTCACTAAAATTGAGAAAGATGAGCAGCTGCTAGCTATTGCAGCACTTTTCAACTTTGTTTGAATATCTGAATACGTATAGAATCAAGTACTAAAGGATAGTGTAGTATAGTAAGTACTTTGATATCCCAAAGTTTCTGAAACATAAGGCTTAAGGTAAGATGTAAACATACATGCAAATTGCAATGGTACTTTTTTTGACATTTCTAACAACTAATTGTCAAAATTAAAAGATGAAAGGAAATTTAACATGACAGCTTTGACAAATTACAAGAATCCATAAGTGAGTGAGCTATTAATTGGTTGGCTCTGAGTAAGTTTATTATTTTGCATTGTTGACTTTGTTGCTATCATCGTACGCAAATTAAAAATCTCGTTTTAAAAGTCAACATTTTGGTTATGGCTTAGGTACTTTCTTCCGGTATCTCTTCCTTAAAATTAAAGTCCAAAACCGTGAGCTACCGCTAAGATCTTATTCGGGATAGCCGTGGCCAGTGGTGTGGCGGTTTTCTTCAGCACATTGATAGAGGCTCTCTTATTATAGCCAAACTCTGGGGCATCCACAAGGGTAGTGGCGGATCCACAATACTGCCTCAAAAAAATTTCCCACTATCCCAAAAAAAATTTATGTAAAAAAATTATTATTTTAAGTTTTGCCCCCATAAAAAAAATTGCTTTTATTAAAATTTTACCCCATTAAAAATAAAATTTTGCTTTCACTCAAAAAAAATTATGGATCCGCCACTGCACACGGGCCTCACTCTCGCTTGGAATCGTGTATACCGTCGGGTCATCGTAAAAGTCGACGCCCTTGAGGTCATTAACTTGATTTCATCCCGCGTTTCTGAGACTAATCGAAATCACTTGTTATTGGCAATTATACATAGATTGCTCCAACGTGATTGGGCGGTCCGCATCCAACACACATATTGGAAGGGAAATCAGTGCGCGGATCAACTGGCAGCAATGGCAGTCCAGAATTGTCCCGACATCCATATACTTCGAGAGCCCCCATTGACTGTCCAAGATCTCATCAGACGGGATAGGCAGGGCATTGAAAATCGCCGTATTTTGCAAGTCTTAGATTAATTGTGTTTTTCCCCTTGTATTCAAAAAAAAAGTCCAAAACCGTGGATGAAACAAAATAAGGAAAACAACTTTAAACCTACAAACTCTAAAATGAAAAATGTCAAAATTGAACTATAAACTTATAGGTCATGTTTGGCAATTAGCTGATTGCATTAGCTATTGACTGATTCTATTAGCTGTTAGCTGATAGCTAATTATATCAGCTGATTTGACCAGCAGATTATATTAGCAGTTTGTCATTTAATGTTTGGTAAAATTAGTTGTTTAGTATTAGCTGTTTATGTGTAAAATGACTTACGAGGACATAACTTTAAAAAGATTATAAGGGTATGAATATTATATATCTTAGTATTTCTTTGAATATTTTTATAGTAATTTAGATTTTAAATATTTAATTCTACAAAAATTAAGTTTATAACTCTAATAAAAAACATAGAATATATAATAATAATAATAATAATAATAATAATAATAACAAAAACAACAAAATCCAAATCCCATCTCTAGTTTTATACCTTGTGTTGTCTGCAAACTTACTCGATGAATAATATCTTACTTGTCAATTTAAGTTATCATATAGACGTTTGGATGAATTTATAAATAACGGTTGTATTTAATCTCATGCATTTCAAATAGGTTGAAATGAGTTTGAGGGCACAATTGTCTTTCAATAAATTTTTACTAGCTGATAGGTTGAAAAGCTACTCCCAAGTAGTTTTTCAAAATACGACTGGTTGAGTTGAATCGGCTAACCCAACCAGCTTCTAACCAAACAATTATATTATCTGTTTGATATAGTCAATACTCTTTAATGAGCTGAAATATAACTTAAAAGCTATCTACCAAACTGCCCCATAAACGGAGTTACACATTGAGTATTTTATTAATTTAAAATTAAGTTCAATTTTAACTTATAAATTATGAATTTTATACAAGTGGCATTTAGCAATATTTCATCATACCTCAAAAATCGAACAATATTTATGATATATACAACCCGAAAGCATTCCACAAATCATGGCAGAGCAATGCATCAAAATTGGGAGACTCGACGCTGGCGATTAATGTAAGCAATGGGAATTGTTTCAGGCAACGGACAAAGATACTGTGCGAGTCAAACGTAAAAACATAATTAATACCTTACTTCCTAATCCTACCTCGGGCCCCCAAATTAGCCGTATTAATTTAACATACAACTTTTCTACAATTTTTTTGTTACTTAAATACTCTTTAATTTTTTTATATAATATAATTTTAAAAAGAATCGATTTCTGGAACTTTTGATCAAGACAATGCCAAGCATGTTTGTCAAGAAAGTTTGTGTACGGTGGGGACTGACGGTAAAGGCCGCCGGAGACCGTACTTATAGGATTATATTACTCAAAATCCAATTATTACTGCCTAATAATAATAATAATAAGCCACATGGTTTTCCTTAATTCGAAGCCATTGGTTACGTACCCAAAGGAGTCAATGATTAATTTGTCCACACAAGTAAGTTATATATATCTTCTTGTTAAATAGCTTTTTAATGTTCTTCCTTCCTATAACTAATCCTCCTATGTTGGATAAAGGATTTTAGCTTAAGAAACAACATTAGGGGTTTTTTTTTTCTTGGCAAATCCATGCAATTTTGTGAATGGAAATTAAAGTTACTCAATTCGGGTTCCATTTATGTATGTCTTGTTGAGGAGTGGAAACGCTATGATGAGCATTTTCCACATGATGAAAGTGCCAAGAAAATCATTACAAGCGACAGGGACAAATTAAGGGTCTGTTCGGTTCGAACGGTATATAATAGAATAGAATGTAATAAAGTGAAAAGTTATTTAGGAAAGATGAAAAGGTTCATAATGTAATGTAGTTAAATATTGTTCAGAAGATGAACATAATAAAATGTAATGTATAATAAATGACTATTATACCCCTGATATTTTAAAGAAAATTTAACGTTATGATTTTAAAAACAAAAATCATGTCCGATTAAAAAGTTACGGTTTAAGTCATAACCGTGGAAAATAATTTTGTATATATTTTTTATTTTAAAATAATAAAAGTTTTATTATTTTATTATTAATTATATACAATTTATTATTAATTATATAAAAATTATCGTTAATTAATTATTTTTATTTTATTTTATTTTATTTTATTTATATTTAAAGATAATTTATTTATATAGAAATATATAAAAACAATTAAAGGGGTTAGGATTAGAAAAATTTATTAGATGAACCGTAATAAACGAGTCCGGAGAAAAAAGGGGTTAGGATTAGAAAAATTTATTGGAATTAAAAAAGATTACAGAGGGTATATTAGGTAATATGTATTTATTAGTTTACGTTTTTATTCTAAACCTTCCAAATCGGAGGTTTCTTATTTTCACTGTTTAGGATAGAATGAAACGTAACGTAAAATTCTTCGCTTCTATTTCATCCCGTCCCATTTCATTATGAAACCTTCAACCAAACAACGAAAGTATGTTGCGTTTTATCCTATTCAGCTACTAACCCTTCAACCAAAAAACTTAAAGATTGGGGTTTGGGCAATTTAAACTTTTTAAAATTTTCGTCCAAAGTTTTAATTTTAAGAAAATTATTCAATATTATATATATATATATATATATAAAAGAAAATTATTCAATAATAATAATAATAATAATAATAATAATAATTTATTCGTGTGTCTGTGCGAGTAAGTGAGTCATGAAGATTGGATTGGATTATAACACTTATAAGATTGTAAATCAAGAATGATAATCACAATGATTGTCAGTTTAAGTGAAACGATAATCAAAATGCTACGTTGGAACCCATCAGTCACTGATCCTTGAATTGATAGCTGAGGACTATACATACATGTGTGGAAGCAGTTGTTTCTCTCCCAACCCAAGACTAAACTTACATTTCGTAGAATTAAGGCCAATAAATCACAAGTAGGCACGATTAACCTAATTAAATACATTTTTCATCAACAACTCAACGAAAGCTTTGCTTATATATTAAATATGAAAATTTAATAATACGCAATCATACTCTTATTTAATACAAAGATTATTTAAAATAAAATATATATCATAAATTATACAATAAAATACTTAAAAATAAAAAACAAAAGATAAACATAAAAGATAATAATAATTAAAATATAAAATAAGTAATAAATTAAATAATATGATAAAAGTATAACAAAGTAAAAAGATAAAATAAATAAATAAATACCCACACAAAAAATGACAAGTAAATAACAAGAAAATATTTATGATAAGTAAGGATAAATACTTTTTAGAACATTAAATCTATATTATTGGTTCATGTTTTAATGTTTAGATTAGAAGATGAGTTTAGAGTTAAAACAAGGCTTATTCATGAGGTGAAACTAAGTTCGTAACAAGATCAAATATATTTAAATTATCATCATCACATTCAATCCGAAGTCCTACAATAAAGCGGGGTCTGGGGAGGTCTGATAATACGCAACCTTACCCTTATATAGTTGAGAGACTGTTTCTGATAGACTCACATGCAGATGTGACAATAAAAAAGTGATGCAGGTTAAAGAGTAAATAAGTAATACTGGCACGCTAAATTATTATGTAAGTAAAATTACAATAAATACATAAATAAATAAAAATAAAATATAACTCGGCTTTTAAAAAATATTTTAAAACTAAAATATAACGAAGTATATCATCTCAATTTATAATTACGATAAATGTGTAAATTTAATATTTTACTAATTTATAATATTAAATTTTCAACGGTCAATATTTATTCATAAAACAATCTATATTTAAATAAATATCGAAACAAGGTTAAATGTAATAACTTTACAGTTTTATAATTTATTAATTTACATGTGATAATAATGATAAATAATTAATTTTATTAAAGACATGTTTACCTTAAAAGTTTATTCATACTTTCTGCCATTATAATTATAGGACCGTCGATTAAAGAATGAAATTTCACGTGTCTTAAGGAGATTGTCAGTCGTATTAAAATTTTAAACGGTGCTGTTACGGAGATGCTTCTAATTATGGTTAGATTCTAGGAAAATATATGTAAAAATGAGCATGATCAATCTTAATTACAGGAAGGGCTCAGAAAAAGTAGTACGCGGGTTTTACGGTGCAAGGACGAATAAGGAAAAGCTGATGATGTGCCACGTGGAGAATCAATCTGCCGTTCGACAAGCATCAAACAGTTGAGATTGGAGACGTCTTTGATTAGATTCATTGAAACTGGAAGAGAACTGTAAGAGTAAGTGCCGAGCGATATATTTTCTCGCTCATACTCATATTCTCTTTTTATCTCTCACTCACTCATTGTATGTGTCTAAGTCTGTCTCTCACTGAACCAGTAAGCTTAGAGCTTACAAGTAATTGATGAGAGAGAGAGCGGGAGAGTAGGTTTGTCTTAAATGAGGAGCGTATAGTGTACATGTAGTTCAGCGGAGAGTGGGGTGTGCAGTTCCCATGGCGGCGTTGCAGAGCTCTAATTCCGTGCCATTATTGCTTCGAACAGCGGAAGAGAATTGAAAGTAAAGCTGATCATGGGCTATCTCTGTGTCAAGCAACGCTGATCATCATCTTCCTTAGTTTCTTTACCCTAAAACCAGAAATTCTCTTGGAGAATTTATCCGTAGTTTTACAAACCTCAAAAAGCTGCAAAGCAAACCCAACACAGCAAGATCACACTCAGAGTGGGGTCAGTCAGAGAGACACAGTATTCAGAATTTAGATCAAGTCATATATTACCAAATCCAACACTTACTCAACTTGTAGCTACCCACCCACCGTCCCACCAAATTTCAACCCTCGAACAACGACTCAGAAACCAAAGCCCAGCCAGCACTGATCTTGCTAATTCCCGTAAGGGCTTTGCTTCTTTGACATTAAGTTTCTGATATGGATGTTTTGTCTAAATTGGGGTTGGTTTCAGTGTCTGGGTGCAAAACATGGCTGGTTGGTTCTATCTAGGTGGGAGAGAAGGAGCATCGAGCAAACGAGAAGAAGAGAAAGTAAACAGTGTGATTTTGTACAGGAACGAAGAGATCTGCAACAAAGGGTTTGAGTTATGGCCACAGTATTATCACCAGCAGCAAAACATCAACAGCTACACTTCATTTGGAGTGGGTCCTAGTCGAAGAAGCATCTTCTCTGATGAGTCGTCAAGATCAGGTTTTGCGGCGATGAGACAAGGAGGATTAGGAGGTGGTGGTATGAACTGTCAAGACTGTGGTAACCAAGCCAAGAAAGATTGTTCACATTTGAGATGTAGAACTTGTTGTAAAAGCCGAGGGTTTCCGTGCCAAACCCACGTCAAGAGCACTTGGGTCCCTGCTGCTAAAAGGCGAGAGAGGCAGCAACAACAACAACAGCTAGCTACTTTGCAGCAGCAGCAACAACAACATCAAAATCAAGAACAAGAACAGTTTCGAGGAGAGAATCCAAAAAGGCAGCGAGAGAATCAAAGTGGCAATCCGTCTCTTGCTTGTTCTCGTTTAGCCACTACTACTAATACTACGTCAGGTAAAGTTTGTAGTTTTACAATGCAAACAACTCTCTTCATCACCTGAAGGGAAAATTTCAAGAGCTTGTTATGGTGGGATCTTCAAGAATTTTAAGAATTGAGCTTTCGATGCCAAAGCAAGACCGTATCATTTGCGTGTGTGTGAGCCAGTCCAGTCTTCTCCATACCCACCACAACCACATGCTTTCCTCTCTCTCTGTCTTTCTTTCTTTTCAGTGATTCTATTCTACCACTGTTCGTTAGTAAGACTGACTTAAGAAACGTCACGTAGAGAATTTTAGCGAGAATCCTCTTCTTCATGATTCTTGTCTTTACTTACGTGTCTTGTCCCTCGATTTTTGACTGATTCTGTCGATTTTTTCTTTTTGAGACTAATTAGGGTTGGAACTGGGACATTTTCCTCCACAACTGAGTTCATCAGCTACGTTTCGTTGCGTTAGAGTGAGTTCAATGAACGATGCCGATGAGCAACTTGCATACCAAACAGCAGTTAACATCGGAGGTCATGTTTTCAAGGGAATTCTGTATGACCACGGCCCTGACAGCCGTTATAATGTCGGAGGCGAGAGCTCCTCCGGTGGAGGAGCACAACAATTGAACTTTATAACAGGAGCAACTGCTAGTACAACAGCAGCCACAACAAACGCTAGTGACCCCATTACTTCAGGAGTTTTGCTTGATCCAACTTCTCTATATCCAGCACCATTCAATGCTTTCATTGCTGGTACGCAATTCTTCCCACCACCAAGGTCTTAGCTGCGGGCGCGGCCTTTGAAACGCAGGGTATTGATCGCATCCTTCGCAGAACTATCTAAATACAGTTGGTTCTCGTTGTTCTTAAGTTAGACGTTCTTCTTTCTTTTTAGTGTAACATGCAGCAAGCATACAACTGAAGTAGAAAGGGTAGGAATTTAGAATTGGAAAAAAACTGAGGGAGCTTGTTGGTGTTGGATTTTGTTTTTTTACAACTCCATTTCTGATTTTTCATGCGTTCTTATTGATCTCACCGATATCCCAATTCTTCATTTTCGTTTTGAGTGTAGCATATGGTTGCGTGCAGTGTGCCCTCGTTTTGTTTTAGCATTTCCTCCTCTCTGACTGTTTGCTTTTATGGTTTTTTTTGCTCTTTTATGGTTGATGTTTAATTTGCTTTCTGGTTGTTGTTGGACTCGAAGCTGCTTTTTCCCCGTTTCTCAGTTTGCTTGCCGGATCAAAATGGGAAGAAATAGGTTTCGTGTTTGGTTAAGCGAACAACTTTAAAACCTTTTATGGCTAAGCAACTTGTCATACCATCTTTTTTATCCGCAAATGTAAGCTCATTTTCAGGTCCTAAGCCAAATCATGACGAGTAAACTACACTACACACTCTCTTCTCTCTCACACGATCCCAGTACATACATACACGTACATATATGTACACATATAGACACTTTTGTGGGCATATCTTATCAGCTACTTATCTGCAGAACAATAGTATTTGGATAGTTACTTCAATTACTAGCTAGCTACCTCAGAAGTTTAATGCTTCTGCTAAGCTGTGCATGTGATATATGTGGACTATACTCGATGTTCGTATAGGAAACGGAAGTACTTCTTTTCCATAGATTGCTAGATTTGGTAAATGGTGATAGAAACTGAAGCCTTTGGAAATTTCCCTACTTGTGTAAAATCTGAGCTTTGACATGTGCTCTCTCGTCCAATATCAATTAGGAGTACTCTTCTCTCGAAAGATTACTCCTCCGTTGATTTGATTCTTTTCCTTGCTTTAAAACGCTTTTAGCACATAGAATACTAGACACTTGGCACAATATGTGTGGGATAAGCCAGCATTCCGTCATATCGTTTATGTGTACTGAGACACCTTTGATGTATCTTTTGATGCTTGTTATTACGGCTTCTTTGCAAGAAAGTGAAAAGGTTAGTAAATTGTTATATACATATATACATTGATATGAACGATTTCAAAGATTAGTAAGCCATATTGTTCGTACAAGGATCATAAATTCTGGATATCAGTGAAATATACCACTTTTTGTTCTTTTTTCAGTTAGTTTATTCGTATTTATAGAGGGAATTATCAAATATGTTGTAGTTTACATGCATGAATAAAGGAAATATTTATCACTTCTCGTTATATCGTGTTGTTTTACACTGTCAACCTTCATTATAATGAGGGTTGACCAACGATAATTTAATCATGCAACGATAATTTTTAGAAATTATATAAGATTTTTATTATTTTTTTAAGGGAATATAACAAAGAAAATTACAGAGGGAGTTTCGGGAAACAGAACCCGGACATATTTTTTAGAAGCATGAAGTGGCACCCTATGAGTGTAGTAGTTAAATAATGGACGCCTAGATCAAAATGTGCAGCATGTTTTGCTAGCCAATCTGCACATCTATTGCCCTTTTGATATATATGTCGACGGGCAATAGTCCAATTACGAGCAAAAAGTTTGTTAATTCTCGTGACTATGGGGTTGAAAACTTGAGATCGCATATCGAAGGAGAATAGGATCTTGATTACTATTGTAGAATCGAATTCATGCTCTATCATGGGATACTCTAGATGCCCAGCGAGAGTAAGGCCTTTACAGAACCAGATTGATTACACTTTAAATTATAGGAACACTTGCAACATCCGTTTTCTTTAGGTGGTCGATCACGTAAAGATCAGATATGGCCGCATTTGGATATGCGTGTCTGCCCAATTAATCAAAAAGCTGTTTAATCTGATTTTATGGTCTCTATGCATGAGTGCATGCTTCTGTGTTGATGAACGAGAGTTCCTCGACATGTGTGAGCAGGAGAGGTAGCCGCGATCTGCATTTTCGAAATAATAGACACTTGTCCCCTAAAAATCTTAAATATACATTACATACCTCAATGAAATAATCTTCAAAGAAGGCAAATTTAATTTAGTTTTTAATAATTTATTACATAACTAGCTTCCTTTTGTTAGCTTCCTTTTGTTATATCATCACATGTCGATGCATGTTTGGTAGGTTTTTCAGTGTTCTAAATTGATACAAAGAACAGAAAGCAGTTTCAGCTTAACGTTGGTGTCGGATACTTAAACGTGGGAAAAAAATGCTAGGTTTCTCCAATGTTTACGATCTTGAGCTGGGAGGAAACGTATGGTATAATAAGAATTAATTTTCAAATTTGCTTAATTAATTAATATTAGTTGGCTATTTAAAATGAGAAATGCTAATTATTTTAATTAAATCTTATTGATATAAATTATAATGTTACGTGAAGAGTATATTACTAATAAGATTTTCATAAATGAATGTGAAATTTTTATTAGTTGTTAGAGTGTCCCATAGTTAATGGACTCTACACTCTACCCATATTTAAAAAAATTCAACATGGTATCAGAGCAGGCTTGGCCCGGATTATTAATTTCCCGGTTGCCCGTTTGGATGTTCATTCCCAGCGGCCCGATCCGGTTTCCACTGCATATATTTCAAGTGACAACTGGATGTCCAGCCCCAGTTGCACTTGAGGGGGAGTGTTAGAGTGTCCCATATTGCCTAGACATGAAAATGTTAAAGGGTTTATAAGTGGTAAGGGTTAACTATCCAAACAACTAGTTCTAGTTATTTGGACAATAGTTGACCCAAGCTCAATTCTTGTTAGTGGGCTCTACACTCTACCCATATTAAAAATTCAATATGGTATCAGAGCAGGTTTGGTCCGAATTATTAATTTCCCGGTTGTCCGTCTGGATGTCAAGTCCCAGCGGCCCGATCCGGTTTCCACTGCGTATATTCAAAGTGACAACTAGATGTCCAGCCCCAGTTGTACTTGAGGGGAAGTGTTAGAGTGTCCCATATTGCCTAGACATGAAGATGTTAAAAAGTTTATCAGTGGTAAGGGTTAACTATCCAAACAACTAGTTCTAGTTATTTGGACAATGGTTGGCTCAAGCCCAATTCTTGTTAGTGGACTCTACACTTTACCCATATTAAAAAATTCAACAATATGTAGTCATCTTTGTCTATCGTAGAACTCTTATAGAAGTCTGCTCTATCATATTGCTATTGGTTCATTGTTATCTTCTTAACCCTCTGGTCGAGATTCTAAAATTAATAAATAACTAAAAAAGAATTATATGCATCAACATGCTAATCCAAATATTTTCAACCTAACATTTTATATCAATTAGAATTTGGTGCATGATATTATAACTTAAAGTGGAAAGATAATTCTACTCTAATTTTCAACCTACCATTTTATATTAATTAGAATTTAAAGTTTAGGTTTTGAGTTTAAAATGGATACAAAAGAGAATTCTATATATCCATAAAATTTAATACCATATGTTGATCTATAGATTACATATGATAAAGGATGAATTATGTATGTTTTTCACTTTTTGCCTTATTTTTAAATTAATAAATAAATGATTTACTCTAATTTTTTATTATGACAAACTCATATATGATAAGTGATTAGAATAATAATTAATAAGTATAAAAAAGATATAAAATTAATTTATAGTATATCGAGAAACTTCCTATGCAATATTCTCTTTTTTACGGATAAAGTGAAATTTTTATAATCATCTTATTTTATCGCGGGTGAAGAATAACCCTTTATAAATCTTGTTTAAAGTCAACTGGATGTGTATATCCAAAATAATTTCAAGCATCACTTTCTTGCTCACACCAATAAACAAAAGTTCAATATATGTTATGTTATCTACATTTGCACTTTCTAGTATTTCAATGCTCTTAGAAAAATTTCTAATGTGTTGAAGGTAATTCTCACAACTCACATATAGTATATTTATATTCAAAATAACCTAAAATAGTGGTTTAAGAAAACTATCATTACTAGTAATATTCATTTCGATCAATGTAGTAACAAACTCACTCACATAACATATTATTATGTTACCAAGAGACATTGGTCGACTACATTATCATTCTGATCTATTAGTCTATCTAAAATTCAAATATTAGTGCCTGAATCATCGTTTTTTTTTTTACAAACATCTTAAAACACGTTTTTCAGAACTTTTCAAATTCTTTCAAATATTAAAATATAGTTATTTGAAAATTTTTGATCTACATCCATTTTAAAAATTTCCCAAAAAGTAATTTGATAATCAAAAGGATTAAAAAATATATTTCTCAAATTTCTTCTTGATTATGATAAAGTATATACAGTATACTTCACATGCAAATGATATTGAGTCCTAATTTATTAAATTACGAAAATAAGGTTAAGACTGAGTATAAGCAATTGTATAATGCTTAGTTGATTCAATTAATTCCTTTATTCACTTTTTTGAACTTGATCTTTTACATATTAACTTCCTAATATCACTAACTAGTTTTGTTATATGATGCCTATAGATTAAAACTTCTTATGATCCAACACATGTAAGTTCATAAAAGAAAACTTGAAAAAATGTAAATTATGTTAAATCTCGACTTAAAAATTTTTCCACTCCTGTAACTTCAAAATTATGTGCTTGAAAATCCTGTCAATGGCATAGTTATCAGAAATTCGAACCTTATCAAGATTTGTATATCCAATATACTATAAGTTGTGAAGTAAATTAGCTATTTGTTGAATTTCTTTGTGTCTAATATAAATAGCCATGTTTATGTTGAACATAGACACAGGCATAGATATACTTACACTTTCCTACTAAAAAAAAATGCTTTATTTATACATAGATGAAACGTACTATTAGGATTCAAAACTGTAGTACTGCACCTCGAACGTATACCCTAGGACTTGGTACGTATAAACATCCAAAGTACATACCTACACTGATCATTTATTTAGGTATAAGGTTTGACTGCTACGTACTAAGAACTCTCAGGCTCGGCTGCTGTTTATGTTAATTTGGTATGAGCTTGAAAGGAGGCCTGACAACCGCTGGTGCTGAATCATATTCTCCATAGTCTTTGGTACTAACTCTTAGAAATCTTTCATGAACTGTAGTCGTTCCATGTCCCTGATAAATAAGCACACAAGTCAGTGATTTTACATTTTCCAAAAGAATAATCTGAAACCAATCGAAATGAGACATATATATAAACTATTCGATCTTTGAAGAGGAAGACTCTTTATTGTTAAGGAAGCAAAACCCAGATGGGAAACAACTCAAGATTGAGTGAAATATATGATTCCTGACAAACCTCGTCAACTTGCCCAACCAAGTTCTTCATGAACTGGGATCGTCGACCTGTGAAGGAAAGTTTTAAGAAAAAGCAGGGAATTAATTATACTTGTTAGCTTGAACAAATCAGATAGCTACTTAGGAAAGATATGTGATCGAGGGAGTATCTGTAACTTCTAATGATAGTCTGCACTTGGTCTAGTTCTATCTGGGTACATCTAAACCTGTTTGAAGCTACCTTCCATTGCTTCTCTGGTGAAAGATTTCTGATAATGCACCAATTAAAACTACTGAAAAAGAATAGTAAATGTAAACTCACCTGCAGAAGTTGACAGAAATGATGCAGAGACCAGAAGGAAGAGAATCATCATCTTCTTGAGAAGCATCAGACCCATGTTTAAGCAAGTCTCTTGCTGGAGAATAAACCTAAACAAAAGCTTACTATCTATATTCTAAAGAAAAACAGAAGTGAAGGAAGATTGGAAGCTTTATTAAGTCAAGGAAACAAAGTTTGGCAGTTTTTTTTTTAGTTTGAAATTAGAAGCAGAAAGGTCCAAGTAAGAAGACCAAGTTTCTGTTTTTGGGACAACTAAGTCTATGAAGTTAGTGGATTTAAATAATTAATCAAATCAGATAACTGTATTGAGGGTGACTTCCACTGGAAATTATCAAAATCTCCCTCAAACCCTTGCATCTTATGAAGTGCATGGTTTTATACTTATCTTCATCTTCTTCCTATACCTCAAGTTTTACCAAAACATGTCACTTAACTCAAAATTCATCAATTTGATTTTAACTTGTTAAATTTAGACCGAATCAAATTAGATCCAAATTGTCATATGATTCTCCATCGTTGATCGTAAAAGTTGTATATTTTGGAGAGAATATGGAAACTATGAAACCCTAAATTTGTTTTAAACCTTTTTTATGGTGTGATCTACGTGACTAATGTAAACCTTTAACTTAACAAAATAGTAGGCAAAAGGTAGAATTGTCTCTTTATATTTCTTAAAATGTCTAAGTTAGTCTTCACCATTATTTATGGAATCATGTTATACTTTAACGTTTTCAAGATAATACTAAGTACCCCAAATCTTAACTGAGTTAAGCTTTTGACAACTTTTAGTATATTAGTCATAAATTTAGTTTATGTCATGTCTCGGCTAGAAAATTTAGACTTATTAAGTGTTGACGTGATCTTAAAAATGATTTATTTAACCATTAGTTAAAGATGTGATGTTTCACCAAAGATATAAATAAGCTCTTATTATTATTTTTGTTATCACTTTTGAACCTGATTAAGAATATAATGAGTATTATTTTAGTAATATTAGAGTATAATAAACACTATTTTAGTAATGTTAGAGAGTGAAATGGTACCAAAAATATTATCGGAGAATTAAACTTTTTGTGAAACATTAAAATATAAATCACACTTTCAATAAAAAAGAGATATAAGCAAGATTGAGTGGATCAGATAAAAATTTGGAATTACGTAGTTTGAAAACTAAATCAAAATGCTTTATAAAAAGATATTATCTGATTTAAATTGTAATAGAAATACCTTTAATCTTACGTTGTAATATGATTTTATTTATTCATTTATTACGCTGGTATTGTTTATAATTATGATAGTAACTCATATTCTCATATAACTCATGGCTTGATCAGTTAAATGTCTATATGTCTATAACTTGAGGAAGGGTAGATGGGAGAAACAAGGGCAAGAGTGGATTGAGGATTGGAATATGTGATTTGTCTTGTTTTAAGATATAATAATAGAAATTAATTAGGTGTAATTAAAAAAATGGTTTTGTGGAAGACTAGTGCTTCCAATCATCCCTAAAGACAAGGACAACCCACCAAATACAAGTAAAAGGAGGGTGGTGGAGTGTAAAGCTAAAAGGAAAGCACTTAGGAGTTTTAATTTAAAATATACCCTTATCATATGTTAAAAGTAGCCTTAGAACAGTATCCCTGAATTGGGTTACTTTCCAAGTAATCAATTATTGGCAGGCTTGGACCGATCCCGACCCTTTGAAGAGACGACCGACTCATATCAATGTTATGAATACCGTACCGGGTTCGGTACAGGATTGAGCTCTGGAACGGAACTGTACCGGTACCGGTCGGTACCAGATACCGTTTCGGGGAATTTTTTAAATTTATAAAATAGTTCCTAAAATTTTTAAAAATTGCAAAATAGTCCATATTGATATATTATACAGT
>JAOTBA010000002.1:1061247-1084569 GCA_025629845.1 Erythroxylum squamatum
GCAGGTCGGTCGGCACAATGACCAAGCTACTAACACAAGGAAAGAGGTCGGTCGGTCACAAATCAACCGAGCGACTAACACAACGGATTGCAAAGCAAGGTCGGTCGGCCTCAATGACCGAGCGACGAACACAAGGGATTGCAAAGCAAGGTCGGTCGGCCTCAATGACCGAGCGACTAACACAACGGATTGCAACGCAAGGTCGGTCGGCCTCAATGACCGAGCGACGAACGCAAGGGATTGCAAGGCAAGGTCGGTCGGCCTCAATGACCGAGCGACTAACACAAGGAATTGCAAAGCAAGGTCGGTCGGCCACAATGACCAACCGACTATCACAACTTCTCACGCTCAATCTGTTTTTGACTCCGAACTTCAACGCCACAAACTCAGCAGCGATAACAGATCAACCGAAGCTATAAAACTTCCAAACATAATCGTTCAACAAAACAAATAACTCATCCTAAATCAGAGCTTGCACACATCATAACTTTTCACTCCAAACTCCGAATTTTACAAACTTTATATCGATGCAAAGATAAAATCAGGCTCTACAACTTTCATGAAGCACTTACAAATCAAATCAACCTCTACAAAGGTCAAAACATCAGAACAAAGTTTTCTGCCCTGGAAATCAAACCTAAACAACATCAGAACTTCGATCGATCATAACTTCTAGCCTCGATATCGAAAAATCGCATACTTTATGGCTACAGAAAGCTCTTGACAGATGCTACAAGTTTCATGAAGATCATTTTCTCAAATTCTGCCTAAATCAAAAGTCAACTATTCATCCCCAAAAGTCAAATTTTCTAAACATCTTCAAATTCTCACACTTTTCTATTTCTTTCTTACTTCCTCAATTTAACACTTTCACTAATCACTTCTTGTTTTCAACTTCCATTTCAATCATCTTATTCACTTAACTCCTATAACCCATACAAATCTATTTGAATATCAAAGTCATCAAAACTAAACAATTCTTTTCTCATAATTTTTTTTAAATTCATCAAATTGTCTTAAATTCAAAATTTTCTCAACAATTTCTTTCTCATTTAAATTCATTTTCATATTTCTAATTTTCACCAAAAGTTCGGGGTCCAACACGGAAAATGTTTACATTTTTACTGTTGATTCACCGACGGATTGACATAACCGTCTGTATCTATACCGACGGAAACAGTTTTTTTCATCGACAAATATGCCGACGGAAAGTGGTTTCCGTAGATATTTGTTCCTACGAATAAGAGTTTCCGTCAGAAAATTTATTAATCAACTCGTAACTAACTATTTTTGGGCATATGGTTATCTTAAGCCCCAAATAAAGCTATTTTTTGGCTAATCAAAACTTAGAGTTTACAAATGGTAGTAAAACAAATCTTTAATAGAATTATATTAAGCTGCGACAATGAAGACGAGGAGTGGCACCAATAGTAAGACTATGAATAATAGCAACTCTTAATAGGGGCCTCTAGCCTAGTCCCACATCAGAAGAGGAGAGGATATTGTACATTATAGATCAAGCCTTACGAGAACATTAGCTTTTGAAGAGGAGATGTTGAAAAATCACACACGAGAGGTAGGATATCACAATCCTACATTACAAATGAGAGGAGAGGTGAACGTTTTTGTAAGTCTACGGAAAAGACTACTAATCAACTTCTAACTAATTATTTTTGGGCCTATACTCTCTGAAACTTAATTAAAGTTATTATTGAGCTAATCTAGATTTGGAGGTTAAAAATTAGATCATTAAAGGTGACATCATCATAAAACATATTTTGATTAAATAAATATTGGTAGATCTTCTAATTAAAGGACTTCACCGTACCATTTGTTACAGACATTATGTAGTACGCACATTTTGAGGTCCTTTGACACTATTAATTAGAGATGATTGTGTGTTTACTCTATGTACAAGTTTATTATCACGTATTATGACTATTCTATATATTGATGATCATTACTTTTTTTTAATACAAGTGAGTGTTTTAAAGTTTAGGTTAATCTTAACCATATGACAAGTTGGACATAATTATAGTTTGACCCTGATTCTTTGTCTTACATTTAAGAATTTCAAGATAGTGTGAGAAAATTTTAGAATTTATCATATTAGACATATATTAATTATCTTTTTAAATTTAATATATTAGACATATATTAAATCGAAGCTTGTACAAGGTTAGATTAGCAAACAGTGGCGTGACATAAGATTAACGAACTTAGGTGGCTTGGGAAGAGTGGGATCTCGTTGCAAAGTCAAAAGGGTCCCAAGAAAACACCGTCGAGGCTGGCGGTTTGATCACCGGGCCGCCAGGGAATGTCATCCCACTTTTCTCTTACTTGCGGCTCTTGATGATGAAAGTTGTTAAATAATTGTATTGACCATTGAGGTTGGTTGACCGTCACTGTCACGGTTTGTATAATGCAAAGCAGGACAAAATTGCTGTAGCGTCCCCTGTGTTATACGAAAGTAGCTAATTAAACCTTGAGATATAAAATGTTACCCTATTAACCTTATGTTTTCAATTTTACTGCAAAAAAAACCCTTAGCCGTGTGTTGTTAAGGGGCTGTGAGTTAATAAAATTTCAACTCAAGGTTTTTTTTGCTAATTTTTATATGTCAGGATTTTTTTAACAACTTTTGAATAACACAGGGTTATTAAGGCAATAAATTCTATTTGCATTTGTCACCTTTTTTTGTTTGCACATTTGTTAGATAAAACGCAACAATAATAAAACGCAATAATAATCACACGCACAATCACACACTCAAAACATCGAAAATAAAAAAAAACAGCACAATGATTTAATAAGGTTCGGCCAATAATACTTACGTCATGGAGCAAGAGCTAAGAGATTTTTATTATGAAAAAAACAATACAAATAGAATCCTGACGGCCCAAGCCCTTTGCTTCCAACGCATATTTTCGTTTTTTTCAATTCGGGTTGCATTATATCTTATCGGGTCAGGTTGTCATTCGGATCCACCAAATTTTAAGACAAAATAACAACAGTATTTAATAAATTATTATATATATATAATAAATTATAAATTATCTGATTCGGTTAGATCACTAGATAAATTAATGGACGAGTTTAGTTTAATTATTTTATTATTCAACTTGTTATATTTTAATGCTTATCATGGCTTTCTCTGAAGTTCATAATTATCTTCAATTTGATTTCACTGATTAACGTTATACCATAAAAATCATTTTCTTATTTGTAGTTGACATCGTGATCCGTGTAAACATGGGATGCCATCGACTAAGAGGAGAAGGAGGAGAAGATGCTTACTCGATTTAAAAAAAATCATTTCAAATATAACTTACAGATTCTTTTCCAAAAAAAATATAACTTACAGATTTTATAAATTTTTACCTTATAAAAATAGACGTAAAATACCGATTTTATTCTTAATTTTAGTGATTTTAATTTATGTGACACGATTTTTTATAAAATCATTTATTATTAATAAAAAGAGGAACATGGTCATATCAAATTTTCAAATAAAGATATTTTTATGTCATACGTGATTGAAATTCTGATTAGAATTAAATAGTATATAATAACATATAAGATTTATTCACATAAAATTAAAATTTAATAAAGAATTTAACACCTGACTCTATATATATATATATATTTGAATGACCTCTAGGGGTTTTCACCCGCTAGGCAGCATATATAGGCTTTAGTGTTTTGCTATTACAACGGAAATGGTTGAATAGGCTGGGGTCAAGCGCATGCATAGTCCATAGACTGTTCTGCTTCTGTTTATACGATCATCTGGTTCTTGGGAAGTGGTCCCCGGTCAATTATGTTTACAACTCTCATGCATGCAACGGTATACATGGGGTCCTTCTCCTTTTGCTCTCCGATTGGAAATTTCCATGACACACGATGGATCTTCACCTCAGATATGTACTACAGGCAAATCAGCTTCTGCTAATTCAATCCTAGTGTGTGCCAGGCCCTAATGGGGACCTCTCTTTCTTTCAACGAAAGAGCTGCATAGTGTCTTCACTTGTTTTTTTTTTTTTTGGGTAGAAAGGGACAGAACGGAACAATTTACAGAACTAGTATGAGAAAACAAATTTCCAACATATTCTCTGGAAGAATAAGATGACACCTTATCGGTGGTCTCAAAATAGGTGACTCTTACGTCAAAATGACTTGCATAGTTGGTCAGCTAATCAGCACATCTGTTGCTCATCGACACAGTTGCTCTCTCGGTAAATATGTCGATGAGCAACAATTCAGTTTCGAGTGAACAGTTCATGAATTTCCCGAACGATGAGATTGAGTGCCTTCGCTCTGTGGGTTGAGGATGAGAGGATATCTATCACCGCGGTGGAATCCATTTCCAATTTGATCCGGCGAATACCCAAATTCTATGCGTATGTGAGTTTTGTAAAAACTCCCCATAATTCTGCTGACAAGGATGAGCACCAGCCTAGGTTTTGAGCAAACTCTCCAAGCCAGTGATCGGCACTGTCCCTTAATAGACCTCCTGCTATGGCTAAGGCCAAGGTTCGTTTGCATGCTCCACCCATGTTTAGCTTTATCCAACCAGACGGGGGCTTGCTCCATCCGGTTCGTTGCACTTGTCGGGGGCGATATCCAGTAAGTGCTCGACTGTGCCACTCGGTTGAATAATGGACAAGACTTGCATAAGATATAATAAGGGAAATGAGCGAGGAAGACCAAGTAAACTGGGCATCAAAAATTTTCGAATTTCTCTATTGCCATAGGGACCAACAAGTCAATCCAAAGAGACACGACACTTCAAAAAGATTGCCAGAGAAGCAGAAACCAGGAAACCAACTATCATACTTAGAGATTACAATGGATGGGGTCGGAATCCCCCTTCCTTTTTATAGGCGGCTTGAAGTCTTCATTGGATATCGAAAAACCGAAAAATAAAATAAAATTTTAATTATAAAAAAATAATGCCGCTTTAATTAATCAGTATTTCAGTAATTAATTTGAAAACAACCCCTTTACTAATTAAGAATAAAGATGTTTATTATCAGAGCCCTTAAGGGGTGTGGCTTGATAGTTGAGAGCTGGGCTTAACTTCGGTTAGGTCCTAGGTTCAATTCCATGCTAGCCCCTCTTGCAAGAGCTTGGGGCAGCCGAGGTTTTACCTGTAGGTGGAGAACTAGTTGGGCCCTCAATGATAAGGTGCGTTCGCTTAGCCCGCCTGTGGTGCTCCAGTTGGACCCTCGTAGAGGTGTGCCCGCTTGACCTGCCTACAGGGTTTCCTCGAATCAAAAAAAAAAAAAGTTTATTATCAGATATTTTCAGACATCACGTGTTAACGGAATTTTTAGTGAACATTGTAATTGTTACAGTATTTCATCAATTAAGGAAACAAATGACATTTTAATATTGTTTAACATAATTCTAAACTCTAAATTTAAATTCAAACTAAATCTCAATTCCAATCTAACCTTTATCTCGATTGAAATGTACTGATTGATTGATTTCAATTAGGACTAAGTTGATTTTACCTTCCCTAATCATATTTTATAACAATAGGTTATTATAAGGAGCTTAGTTCAAATGTAGACATGAACTAATTTAGTGATTTATATTTTCCTGTTATTTTTATCTTTGTTCATTATAGTTGAAACTTGAAATTCAGATTAAGTTGTGTTAATAATAATAAAAAAATATTTATTATTTTAGAATAGGCATCTTTAATTTGCTGCCCTTTAGGTAGTGGTTGAGTTGGTGGAGTAGAGGAGCATAGGGCCAAAAGGTTATATGTTAGAATCCTCCTATCTACACTCTCTCGATCAAGTATGTCTTACAAGGCTTACCTAATGTGGAGTATCTAGTTGGCGTGATTTGTAAACTATTGCGTTAATATAGAGATTTACCCGGTGCGCATTCAAAGAACATCAACAGATTCCTCTATTTTAAAAATATAAAAAATTAAATAATCTTTAATTTACTCTTTAAAAAAAACATATTTAGCTTAATAAACGTATCTTAAAAATGAAGCAGAAGTAAAATAATCGAAAGAACTTGTACAGGCCTGTAAGTAATCGGCCCAGTTGAAAAAGACACTAAACTCAACTCCATAGTCCATTGTCGATACTCTAATAAACAAACAATTAAATATATACATAATGAAAAATACGTTAAACTCAAAACTAATTAATCAAGTGTTTTAGCGCGGGAAAACGATTTTTAAACGCGAAGCAGCAATATATATAACGTGTTTGGCATTTGCTTTGCAGTTTGCACCACTAAAGGAAGAGGAAAATATAGAGAGAAAAGTAAATTTGAATCAAACACATGCAGAGAATCGATCGTCCGGCGAGATCTGGCCTATATGTGCGAAATCGCGAGTTCTGTGAGGCACGTATTTGTGTGTTCGTGGATCGTTTGAAGTAGGTAAGAGGAAAATGTTTGAGCGATGGAGTTCTGGAATGAGGCATCTGCTGCGATTGAATCCTGTGGAGTTAGTGCAATAGATTATTCCGTCAAATTGTCTCTCCGATCATTCGCACAGCTTGGCGATCGTGAGCGCTCTTCTTTTCTCGTTGCATTATGTTTATCTCGATTCCGAAGTTGATTGAGCGTTTCGATTTACTTTTTCTTAATTAATCATGTTTTTTAACTTGAATCGGAAAATATAGGTGCTGTTGAATCTGTCTGGACAAATTTCGCCCGAAAATGAGATAGTGGAATGTTATTTGGATAGATGTTTATATAAATTTTTTTACATGATTCATCAGACGCAATATATACAAGTATATGATGTTATGATAGACGGAGTCAGAATTTTCAGATTTGTTCGTTATCTTAAGCTAAATTCTCCAAGTTAAACAGATTTAGGTACGTAACTCTGTTCCGACCCTTGTGAAGTTGAATGTCCGCGTCATTTAGGTTTCTCAGATCAGTACATATTATGTATTATTACTGTGAGTCGAACGGATTTAGATACGTAGCTCTAGTTTGATTCTTGTCGATGTCGAGCGTATGCATCTGTCACATCTTTTGGATTAATTAACGCCCTTACAGTAGGAGTCAAGCGGATTTAGATAGGAATCCTTGCTTTACTTGTTGCGAGGTTGAAATGTGCAATGTCCAGTATTCGATCGGTTTAATTTCTAATGTGGTTAGCTCATTCAATGATTTGAGACTCGTATGCATGATCTGAAAACTAGCATACAGATTATGATAGGTTAATCTCCAAGTCTGTTTTTGAGAAGATATGGTTTGTTTTTCTGTAATATAGGCTGTATATACCTACAGATTTATTGACAAAAAACTGAACGATCTTCTTCTTTTTTGGCGTTCCTGTACTTACCTTCCTTATTTAGAACTTTTCTCTAACTGTTGGGCTCTAGGATCCCACGTATGTATCCTCACGATTCAGTTTTTCATATTCATATTTTTTTGCCTTTCATTTTCATTTTAAGCTGCATTAATTAAGACTGTTAAAGGAAAGAAGTTTGGTCATATGTTAACATCTTCAATTTTCTAAGATTAGGGCTGTTGAATGAATTGCAGTTGCTACTTTCCTAATCTTAGACTGACGAATTCTTTTATTCTGTTCAAAGCAGTGTTGCAGCTCAGCCGAGACGAGTTTAAGCGCACAGCAATGGTGAAGAATCCGTTGACAGCTCTTTATTTGTTGAAGCTGGTACCACATTTTAATTCTTTGTAGTTTTATCAACTGTTAAAATGCTGTGTTCCGTTACTAGACAATGCTTAGGAAGTCAATCTTTTGTGTAGACAGGCAACAGATCCATCAAAACAAGTTAAGTTGGGCCAGGTCTCGGAAACCCACGGCGTTTGAAAGGATTCCGTTTCGTGTTTCCAGGTATAAATTTGTTTCTGAATCAACGTCCAGTGTAATGTTTAGCATATTCCTCCAAGTTCAGGACGAATTTTAGACTTCCATTTGGTGTTTTGCTGCTACGATCCACTGTCTTTCTACCAATCTGTTACCGATAATTGGCTTTCAACTTGAGACATGGAAATCATTTGGCATGTCCGAGTCATTTTATTGAGAATTTCCATGTTTCTTCAATATTTAAAGGCCTTTTTGTCCAAACGATATGTTTGCTTAAGTATTCGTCACTTAGAAGTTAGCAGGTTTTCTGTTTCTTTGAGCCATTAAACTATGAAGAACAAAGCAATATTGGACACTTTCAACTTGCTTAGAATAGATGTCACAAGTATGGTTGCTTTCTCATGTCCAGTTTGCAAATGATCAGGTATGTTCTTTTCACTTGCACCAATATTCTGTTTTGTCTATATCTCAAAGCCCATCGGAGTATCTCACACCTTTTCTTTTTACAGATTTAAATCGCCTTGAAGCAGGCAATCCTGGACAATATCTCTCAAATTGAAAATATATTTCAGGTCATGCAAACATTGAAATCGCACTACATATTAATATTTCCCAACAAATATATTAACTTCATTGCAATAAATTATAGAGCCATGTAGGTGAGTTTATTAATTAGATTATAAACAACTAAAAAAACATGAACAGGGACTTTAATATATATTATAATAATAATTTGATTGTCTTTCCGTATATCATGAAATAAATTTACTTGAGAAGAAGAATTAGAGAAAGATAATTCATGAATGGATTACTATTATTAAGCGGATATATACGTTATTTACAAAGTTTTAACATATCCGATGAAGGCATGAAACTTCAAAGCTGTCAGATTCGGTCATTTACGCCTCCCTGTCTGGTGATTAATCGTTTGCCATGTGTTTCTTGAGAATGATTATTGCTATTTTTATTTTAGTATTGTTATTCTGTTATATAAGTTGCATTCCCTATTTCCTGAATGGTTATTGCTTAATGACGATTAAGTCATGCATCTTTATTTGCCTTGAGGTTACATTAAGCGGAGTTATAAAACAAGTTATATGAGGGATTTGAATCCAGATTCTTTAAGATTGAACCAAAGAGTTGATTAAAGAATTTAGGAGACTGATATAGAGTTATATCACTCCTTGGATGCTGCGTTTACATTGTTGTTGAATATTGGCAAGTAAGTCAATATTAGTTGTCGTTTTTATCTTGTTTCTCGTTTTTATCTTGTCTTCCCTGATGCATGCATACTGGATATTCACTTCACGATATCTGAACATTATCAAGGTATAGGTATCTAGAGAACTTATTAATTAAGTAATTATCATCATACGATATAATTTTGTAAAAAAATCATTACATATATTATATTTGAAATCGCCTAATAAAGTGCATAATTTAATTTCTGGTGAACACTTATGAAAATTATTGTACACTTGGAACACTTTGTAATTGATATATAATCATGAAATTTTGGTTTTTTTTTTTTGTGCAAAGGAAAGAAAAATACAAATAGAAAAAAGAACTAATCCCTGACAAACATAACGCCAACAGCATCACCAAGAATCACGATAGTCACAGACTCCGGAGGAGTGAGCCAAACTTGAAACGGTTCTCGTCCATGGCTTCCTCGTTTAGCTAGAATATCAACGATGCTATTACCTTCTCGAAGAATATGCTCACAACGGACAGACCAGTCCCAACGGAGAATAACTTTGATATCTCCAAATAAATTTCTATGGGGATGAAATTTTGGTTTTGACGCAAGTAATTTTTTTTTATAGTTTTTAATCTTAGATTATAGATAATAGATTGCTAACAATTTGTTCTTGTCTTGTTTAATTTGAACAAGATTTTTACTTAAGAAAACAAACAGTGACACTTAAAAGTTTTCAAAATAGATATAAACTATTATTATATAATTTTTAAATGAAAACAATAATCATTATATCAATATTAATTATATTTTTATAATGATAATATCATTTTAATTATATTTTTATTACATAGCTATAATTAATAAGAGACAAAATTTAAAGATAAATTGATTTTATTAGTAAAAATTTAATCAGAATTAGTAAAAATTAGTAAAAATTACATAGCTATATTAGTAAAAATTTAATCAGAATTAATTAAAATAAATTAATTAATAAACTAATATTATTTGTTAAAATATATTTTAATAATTAATCCTCAATTTATTTCAAATTTAAGTATTTAAAAATCAAAATTCTTTAGATTTAAAGAATATTTATTAAACAATTACAAAAAATAAAATATCTTTATTTCATAGAATAAAGTAACTATAAAAACAAAACAAAATAATTAATTATATTATATTAAACATATTTTTTTATGAGAAACTAATATTTAATGATTCAATAATATATATTTAGTTAACAATAAATTAAAATATAGAAAGTAGTTTTTACGATTTTCATGCATTAAAAAAATCAAAAAAGCAAAAATTTAACTTACTAGTTTGTTTTCCTAGTTAATCTGGTAAAGAAGTTAATTTATTTAATATCAAATAAATTGGAATTGAGACGGAATTGGAATAAATTTAAAACATTTTTGATTATCTGATCTAAATTTTAGTATATTTGCACGATATTTAAAGTAGACGTAATTAAGCAATAGTTTTTTGAAGTTGAAGTTGAAGACTGTACTGCTTTTTAACGACTGTACAAGTTTGAATTAGATCAGTTTGAGTCCACTTTCATAAATTTGGGTGGCTCAAGAAAAAAAATATTTGTTTGTCAGGCCTTAAAGTAAAACGAGAGTAAAATTCATTTTTAAAGGTTTTAATTAAGGCTTGTCAATTAAAGTAAATAGATATAATTATAAAGAATTTGTGACAGTCAAAACTTAATAAAAGGTGTTTCACTAAATTCAAATTTATCTAGTTTTAGTTCACAAAGTTAAAATTCAACCTATATATTTAAGTTCATATAAACTAAACCAAGTCTAATTAGTTTAATTTGTTTCTAGCCTCAAAGAGAATGCAAAAGTTTAATTACCAATATTTTGACGCGTACTTTTTGATTTTGCATCAAAAGAATTAATTACACTTAAACATCAAAAAGGCTTCAACTGCCCAGAATTTCATGTATATTACTTAATTTTGTCTGAGAATGGGATTAAATGAAGTAAATCTTTCAGTAGGATTCTAGTTTTTGATTTAAAAGACTAATTAAATAGACTAAAAAAAATTAAAAGGCTTTTACGAGATTAAATTAAGTGATTTTTTACTAGTAAAAAATTACTTGAAATTTAATATCTTTTAAACTTAAAGTAGAGAGTATAGGTTATAATTCCCAACTTTTATTCACGCATATTGTTCAATTTTGTCTAAGACGCATTGAACAGACCTAAAACTTTAAAGGATTTTAAATAGATTAAAATACACAAATTATATTAGTAGGATCTGGCTTAACTATAAATTAATTTAATTTTTAAGTGTAATAAACTATAAAATTTCAACCTTCAAAATTTTATTCAAGTATATTATTTATCTTTTTTAATTTGATCGACTTAAACATTTAAAAGGTTTTAACAACATATAAATGAAAAATATTTAACCATGTTCATGATTAACTAAGACAAGTTTAATTTGTTTTAAAAACTAATAAAAGTTAAATCTGTTTTAAATCTCAAATTGCAACAGAAGTTTTAGTTCCCAAAACTTTATTCACGTATCTCATTCAATTTTCTTATAATAAAAATTTAATCGACCAAAAAATTTAAAGGACTTAAATGAGATTCATTTAAACAAATTTTTCCAAGCTTCGAGTTAAAAAAGTTTATAATTTAATGTATTTTAAACCTATCATACAAATCATTGTAATTTCCACAATAATATTTAATTATATTATTTAACTTTGCCCAAGACAAATTAGATAGACCTAAACATTTAAAAGGCTTTACTGAGATTAAATTATGTTTTTTATCAATTGTTTAAAATATAAAAGTTCTTAATTGGTTTTATTTTAATCTTAAAAAGAGCATAGATCCAAACATTTTGAAATAAGTGACTCATTTCACCACATAATGTTCAACTAGATTCTTGTTTAAGAAGTTTAAAACATTCAAGTTCGTCAACTTTAGTTTATGAATTGAGTTGAACTTAAACTAATCTGGACGTATTTGAAACGCCATTAATCTATCCTACAAAGTTTCAGTAAAATCTAAAGCGTAGAGTTTAAATATAACTCGCCCAATTGTAATGGGCATAGATTGGACTTGACACTATATAGCCCATTTATTTAACATATACAATTTAAAGAAATGTATTTCGTACCCTTTAATATGCAATATATCATTTTCTATTAAAAAAAAGGAACATTAAATTTATACCTCTTCTCATATAAACCATCAACAATATAGTATGCAATCATATTTTTTCTTTAGAAAAGCATTATCGTCATAAAAGATTAAAATTTTGAATTATATATTTTCTATGATGAAAATAGGCTAAATATCAAAAGATAAAAACCAATTGAATAAGCGAAGCTAGATAAGATGAGAAAATTCGATAATCGATAAGCAGATGATGCTTTTAAAGTGGTGTCCTAATTCTCAATTCAAATTATAACCAGATGCCATCCTTAAAACTAGAGTTCAAACGAGACAGAATCTTCGATTCGAGTTTTTTCCCTTAGATACGTGATATAATATGATGCATAAAATTAACATTACCTACAATCATGCGTTAAAAAATTAACTCTTTATCTTTAAAAGTAAACGTCGGTATTTTATGATTTTTATCCTATTAAAATTTTCATATTTTCTAGTGCTCATCTATTCCCCCGGTGAGTAAGTTAACTTTTATTTATAGAAGTTATCACTAAACAAGCATATGCTCTACACATATAAAAGCAGTAGATATTCTTTACATCATAGTAAACAATACAGACATAGCATCATGTATATAAGTAGCACCTAGCTCTTATCGCATTTTCTACGAGGCAAATTCATTAAGTTGCTACATTTATGTAAGATTTGATGGCATTGCACACTAAATTCGTGCATACGCACATATATATATACACACAATAGCAGATAACCATTTATGATTTTAGCAAATATAGCTTACCGGATATAATGATGATCTAGTTGGCGGTTTTGTGAAAAGCTGCAACGGACGAGACCATGCTATCCACACCACAGATATTGCGACTCCTGCAAATTCTGTAATAGCCGTTCTCTCCCCAATTTTCTCCCCATGAATTTTTGATGATCCAAAACGGCTTTTCCTTAAAGCGAATAGGAGCATATCCTGCAGATCCATACCCCACAAGCAACACACCATGATCCTGACTCCTGGAACAAATATACGGGCAGGACACTCCGCCAATGTACGTCTGCATAAACATTGCATTGATACCCACTGTACCATGCCAAGGCAAGGGAAGGAAATGAGTATAGCTTCAAATGTATGAACATAACAAAGCACAGAAATGACAATGCCCAGAGAGGCCATAAGCTACCTGCAAGAGGGCCATTCTTCACCAAATTTGCTGCAATTTGATCTTCATCCACGGAAACAACGCTGAAATTTGATGCCGATGCAGCTATTTTGGTCTTGTCAAATTTGCACGTGCTATCTGTACCAGTGTAGGGATAATCCTCCTCTCGCTCGAGTCCACCAACCTTGAGAGTATACTCGAAGGCAGTGGTCATCAACCCTCCGTTGCAACCAGAGTCGCATGCACCATATTCCTCTGGATCGCACTGCAAATATTAGAAGCATGGGATAAGTATAATTCAGCCAAAAAAATGAGGATTTATTCTTCAATATACGAAATGTCTAGGCATCAAAACTAGTACTGCTCTATCTATTATGAAAGGGAGTTAGAAACGATGGAAATTGATACTACATCTACATCTGTAGTTATAACTCAAAAACATTACCATGTAATATATACTTAATACATTTTCATCAGATTCGCTATGTAAATCTCAACTAGAGCAAAACCTCAGTATCCTGTTCTGGCATTCCTTCCATACAAAACAACTATTACAAGAAATTTGCATTTACTTACAAAGCTAATGAAAATCAGGACAACTTAAGAAGAATAACCAAAGAGCTGAATAACCATGTTTCCTTTCATAAACAAAAGTATATCTCCAAATTCATACTCGTAAATGATTGACAAAAAGTAAGATGAGTTGTTCTGAGTAAGTTTACAAATTTTCTTTAGAAACCTGTCATACATCTGCACTCGCATAACGTAGATAACGCCTTCATGGTGGTTTATATTTAATTTCTCTCAGTATGAAGAACACGATAATATTTACAAGCAAATAATACCACAATAAAAGAGTACAAATTCAACAAGTTATCCACTAACAATGATGAGATATTTCTCTTGCTCTAGAAAATACTAAAATACTGAAGAAAAAGTCAAGGACAGGCAGACGAAAAAAGGAAACAAAACAACAATCGAAGAACGTAGAAAGTCAAGCAAAAGAAGGAGAAGATCGAAACCTCATGATCACAATCCATGAGCTGTTGCTCGCTCAAGCTAACGAGTTCTCCTGTGGCCAAGAAATGAGCTCCTTCTAGAGCACCAGTCGCACTAAAGGCCCAGCAAGATCCACAAGACCCCTAGCACATCAATAATCAAATATGTATATATCATAAAGGTTACTCGACGTATAGTATGCGGATGAATATTATACAGATAGTAACACGCGCGGCGCGTGCACGTTAAGATACCTGATCTTTGACATTTGTAACTGCGCCATGGTCGCGCCAATCGAAATCGGTAGGTAGATCACTAGTAGGAAGGATTGGCGCCTTGTGAGCGTCGGCCGGTAGGCGCAGACGTCTCAGACCGAGAAACTGCCGGCGGAACTCACGCGGCGTCAAGTCTGAAAACTTCGTAACTCCGTGGACCGCGGAGGAGTCCATCACCTGATGACGCCTAGCGTGGCGGAGGTTAGCCTTGAACACGCTGAATCGGTAATCGTGCTCCTCCGGCGAAGAGTAAGTTTTGCCAAACTTAGTTTTGAAAGCAGCGAAGTGATGCTCGGCGTTGAGAAGATGGTCATCTAATAAATCAGAGACAACTTGCCGGATCAGTTGATCGTCGGGATCTACGATTGATTCTGTGGAGGTGAGAGACGAAGACAAGATAGCGAGAAAAAGGAGGGAAACTAGAGAGAGACGCTCCATTTTTCTTCAGAGGACTGTGGAAACTGTACAATAACAGGCGGATATTTATGAGAGCGGTACTATTTCGGTGACTCCAATTCTTCGGTGAGAGATAAGAACACCGCCATTGTGATCTTGACAGGTGTCATTAACTTTTGTCCTTGGAATAAATAACTAGAAAACAATTTTGAAAATGATATGATGATGACCATTTGAATATGCATAAACGAATGACTTGCACTCATTGGCATAAAGCCAAACATCTCCATGAACTATGAAGTCGCAAATTAAAAGGAAATAATATTTATTTTTATCGCAAATTCTTTTTTTTTATATAAGATGTTTCGGGATGGTCGCAATTATAGGAAATTATTTTTAAGCCATTCACACTTAAACTAATTCCCGCTCGAGTTGGATAGATCCCTAACAGAAGGTAAAGTTCTAACTCTAAGTTTTAAATAGCTGCATACATAAGAGCGGTTCGAACTCGTAACCTCACTTATATGAAAAGAGCCCTTTAACAATTCACTTGTAACTTGAATTTTTTTTTTTAAATCGCAAATTCTAAAATAGGAACTTGCAACTCGATTGGCTACTGCAACACAATTCAACAAAATTAGTACTGGGACTTCAAGTTGGTTACGGAACTAACAAATGAATTGCCGGACCCACTTGAAAAGGGCACGTTTGAATTTCATGCAATAGGTCGGATTAGGATTTAATTAATTTAAATTTAAATTATAAATTATAAATTTTTAAAATTACTTCATTTTAAAATAAAATCTAAATTTTCAAATCACCTAAAATATAAGCTTAACTTAAAATTCAATCAATCAGACTTATTCTCTTAACTTTCAATCGAGTCAAATTTAATAATAATACATTAAATTAATAAATTAACTCTATATTTAATAATTAATTATATTTAAAATTTTATTAAAATTAAAATTCGGCAATTTTTGTTTTCAATCAAAAATTAAAGAATTTAGTTTAAATTTGACCAAGTTTTAGAATAAATTAAAACTTTTTATAAAAAAAATCAGACTGAAAAATGTTTAAAGTTACATTTGTTTAAAATTTAAAATTTTTAATAAAATAAAATCACTTTAAATTTAAAAAAATACTTAATTGGATCAAGCCAACCATAAAATTTAGTGCTGATCAAATTAAATGTAGGGCATTAACTTCAAAGACGAACCGAGTGAAATTCCAAATCTTTTACCTTCCGTATTAAAAATTTCACAATCGTTACGTCAACCGCTGCTGGCGATGCTTAAACCACACGATTATCAATAAAGAAAATCTCGACTAGTTATCTACTACTTATTACTCCCTCCGATTCATAATAAAAGTCGTTTTAAAAGAATGCACATTTATTAAGAAAGTTAATGAAATGTTTGATATACCCTTATTAATTACATGTTAAAGTGCCTTGAAAATATAATCTGTGTAATCTGTGTAATTAAGATGTGAGAGAAATTAAAGGTTAATTTTGGAAGTAAAATTATAAACATACATACAAAGTCAAGAATGACACTTATTTTGAATAATTAAAATGTATCTAAAATGACACTTATTATAAATCGGAGGTAGTACGTTTTTGAATTTTTGGAGGATAAATAAGTAATTTTCTTATCATAAATATTTTTTTTTAAAAAATCAGTGTTGAATTATAAAATAATAAAGGACTTTTTTTTAATATATATAACTTTTTTGGTAACTAAAATATAACTTTTTAAAAAGCTCAAGTTTAAAGCTTCTCGAGAAAGAAATTTTTTTAGGTAAATTTTTTGGATCAAATAATGAGCATATTTTTTAGTCCCTTTTATTTTTATATTTTACACATAATTTTTAAAATATCCACAAATATATTTTCACGTTTATTTTGAGATTTATATAATATTATTTGATTTTTTATATGTTTTAATATTTTTTATATTAATTTTACTTATATTATATTCTAAAAAAATATAGATAAATATATTTTTATCTCTGTTTCATATGCTTTAAAATTATATAATAATTAATATATTATGCTTTATATATTATTTAATATATTTTAAATAATATTTATATACATAAATAATTTTTATACAAAATAAAATATAGTTAAAATTAAAAATAAATTTTATTTTTATGTTATCAAATAATTTATTGTATGAAACTTTTTCAAAAAAACTCTTTTTTAAATAACAGTCAAACAATCAACTAGCTTCTTAGAAAAGCTCTTCTAAAAAAAGCTGCACTGACAAAAGCTCTGTTAATATAAGGCCATCCAAACAGACACTTAAAGCATCAGATCAAAAAATGAAGTAAAATCTACACCATGTAGAAGATACGCGGCTAATATTTTTATTGTTCATTGTTAGGAAGTTGTACAATTCATAATCAATCTAATCTACTTGTAAACACGGTAAAGCAACAAAATGACTTATGCCATAAATACAAGTGCTCTTAAATCAGAAATTCACCATAGATATCCTTCAAAGTTCTACATTTTTTGTTATGTTAATAAGAGTTACTCTATGACCATTTCCCAAATCAGGGAACCTTGTAGATGCTCTATTTTAGCTCAGCATTACATGATTAATCACCACCTGTATCCTCAACTGTTTTCTTGTATTCTGGCTTCAGCTCGTAAGTTCCTTGATTTGTTCCCCGTTTATTGTACACGCAAAGCTCATTCAATATCTCCTTCAAGAATTGCTGCAAATACAGAGAAAAAGCATATACATTTATCAGTAAACTATATTTAAATTCCGTGTGAACCAGCATCCGCAATTATCTATAAGGCCGAAACGAGAGAACAAATCAAGTGGACAGAATATATATGTATCGATACCAAATTTTAAATCGAGAATCATCAAGAAAAGCATAAAGCATTTTAAGAAGTATGTTCAATAATTGTACTTCAACCTTTCCCTCTATCATCAGAATGAAATATCAGAAGCCATACCGCTGGTTGGTCAGTTTCTTGGACTAGCTGCTTTAGTGCCCAATTTGGCTGTCTTTCAAATAACTTGAACATAATATCTTCTAATTCTGAACGATCCCTCCTAGTCCTCTTCATATCGGTTTGTTTAACAGGAGCCGTTTTCTTCTTATCCTGCTCAATATAACAAATCGTAAAGATTTACCGTTTGGCCTTCCAGTTGAGTTATTTAGAAAGCAAAACCAATTCATGTATTGAATGTCAAGGAATAAACAATAATGTACCTTGGAGCTTGATGAAATCAAGCCAACCATGCCAGGCATAGGTCTCATATGAACACCACGGTCATTATCAATCACCTGTATTTGTCTATTCTTAATCATAGACTTATTTGTCCTCTCACGGCATAACTTTCCGTACTCCTCGATATCTTCACCATGGGGTTTCATATCAAACTTATGTTCTACTTTACCTTCCATAGCAACTTTCCCTATAAATAAAGGAATAAATTTAGTTTTTTTTCCTCTGTAAACTAAAAAGAACATAAAGCAAAGTTTCTAAACAAGATCACATAATCATGAATAACTATATCAAACATATTTTAATTCGCGTGCATTAGGTCAACACAAAACACCTATCAAATCAAAAGGTTTAGGTCTTCTCCGCAAGTCTTGACCTATTTTTGCATTTTGTTAATGAAAAGGGAATAATTCTCAATTGTAACACTAAAAAGTAGGCATGTCAAACAAGGATTCAAACAATAATATTTAATAGGAGTGTTACTATACACTGACTAACACTATTCATCAAATCAAAACATGAATTCCTCACAGAAATCGAAAAGTGTTACGGCTTCAGAATCAAATTTTAATGATACAAAATCAAGGTGAATGTAGACAACCTAGAGAAACATCAAATGCAATTACATTTGCTTCCAAGTCAATAGAAAACAGAATTTCACAACATCTAAACAAACCCTCACGGGACAATTTTTCAAATGATATATGCTCAAAAATCCTTAGAAGACTCTTATGAATAATAAGGGAATAAACCTTTATCTAGCAAAGTATGTACCTGCAATTTTTTGTAGGTTCAATAAAGTTTTAGGTAGATTCATCACATCTCTATTTATGCAATGACTAACACTATTCATCACTTCCAAACATGATTTACTTAAATTTAACAACAGTTCTGCTGTTTAAAATTCCCAAAAAGCAAAAAATCATGACAGCTAAACCTTCAATGAAGAACTTTTCATGAGTTAAACTTGTAAAATATGAAACTAGATCTTACCTTGACCTGTCTCGGAGAAGACACACATAGGGACAAAGTCTTTGAACATATTCAAAGAATAAGTCTTTGGTGTATTCCCAACTTCAGAACCAGCCATCTCCATGGTGAACTAATAAAAATTAAACAAACGTGAGAAATATTAAACAACGTGTTTGATGGGATAGCAATTTTGTATTCTAACTTATGCCAGAGGTAATAAACGGGAGATCAAAAACAGAAAGAAAGAAAAGAAAGCAGGTACTCCAAAAAGCTAGACCATGTAGCCTATCTTCATTTTATTTGGACATGAAAGAATTTTGTTTGGACATGTTAGGAATTCGCCTTCACAATATACTTCATTGTTTCTACAATGAATACTCTCAACTATCAAAGTCAGAATTGCTATATTTCAGAAATTAAGCATAAGTTTGCAAAAGAAGTTAACAGAGTAAAGGAAATGAAACAATAAAAGCAGGTCAATTGTTTATACGATTCCATCCTTCTCTGTACATCATTCAATATCTCCTGAAACCATATCAGTCATATTTGTAAATAAGCTGTGTTTTAGGAAAAACAGGCCCATTAGACTAACTTCATAACAATTCCCGTCGGCCTGTAGGCGTACTACATTAAAGTCACTGCCTAAAGAACTGCAAGAAATTGTTTGACAATCAGCAAACAACCTCATTCGTAAAAGAACCAGACATATTGAATGAAAGGCATCTAAAAAGATAACCCACAAAAGCAAGAACAACACAAATTGTTCAAAAGCTTAAGTATAAGGACTACTCCTGAAGAAACCAGAAGGTCAACAGATCTTTCCCAAGCAGCCAAGCATAACGATGTCAAATCACTGCATTGCATCTCTTCCACAAGAAAAATAAAACGGTGAACAAAATCCACCACAGATTGAAAACCCAAGTCGCAAATCAGATAATTAAGTACGAAACAATTGACACTACATTGGGACAAAGTACAAGCAGAACCTCGAGAATTGCTCAACTAAGTTCAGACTCTTCTAGGGTTGCATTCAAATCTAAGCGGTAAAAGCCAACAGATCAACAAAATCCTACTCAACCCACCATCTATAAAGAAGTATAACAACGCAGCAAAACAACAGCCGAAAAATCGAACTGAAACAAGAATACCTCTAAAGAGGAGGGATCATCGGCTTGAAGAGGATCGAGCGAGAGAACGACCTTAGCGAGAGGATGAGACTCCGAAGAAGATGATTGACTCTGCCACGACTTCGCCACCGATAACGGACACTTCATCAACCACACCGATCTATCGGACTTAACAGTTTCAAGAAACCCACCGCCAGTCCCAAAACTACTTCGATCTTCATCCATATCGGGACTTTCCCTTCTTTGTTTGTTTCCAGGGAAAACCCGCTTCTCTTTCGCGCTTTTGGATTCCAGTTTGGCGTTTAGAGTAGGTCTTCTCTTGGTCCTAGTTTTATTGACAATGTTGTCCGAACTCGAGAACAAGACCAGAATCCAAACGTCTTAACTAAAATAATAGAATGTGCGACGAAGTCACGTGCCTCACGAGTTACGCATTATAATATTTGCCGCGGCTCGGTTACGTTGTCATAGATTAACTTGGACCCCATACGGGCTTTAGCCCAAAGTAGTAACTGGAAGATATAAACAAAGGTCCATTTCTTCATTAGATTTCTGAAAGATCACTACACCGATTACACACAAGCGCAGAAACAAACCAACAAAGACTGTTGATCATGATAAAGATAACATACAAATCCCTAGGATCACATTAATTCCAACTATGAACATATTTAAGCTCTTTCACCCCTAATCCTACGAGCCAACTGAATATCTTTAGGCATTATGGTCACTCTCTTGGCATGAATAGCGCACAGATTGGTATCTTCAAAAAGTCCAACAAGATAAGCCTCGGCAGCTTCTTGAAGAGCCGCAACAGCGCTGCTCTGGAACCTGAGATCGGTCTTGAAGTCCTGAGCGATTTCCCTCACGAGCCTCTGGAAAGGGAGTTTGCGGATCAAGAGCTCAGTGCTCTTCTGGTACTTTCTGATCTCTCTCAGAGCGACGGTTCCTGGCCTAAAACGGTGAGGCTTCTTAACGCCTCCGGTGGCCGGAGCGGATTTGCGAGCTGCTTTTGTAGCCAGCTGCTTCCTTGGTGCCTTGCCACCGGTAGACTTCCGCGCAGTCTGCTTGGTACGGGCCATTTGTTCAAAAGCTTTGAAGTAGACAATAACTGGCTATAAGACTCTTGTGAGCGTTTGTTTCTTGGGAAAGCGATGTATAGAAGTATGTAACGAGGTGATATTTATGGTAGAGGAGCTCAGAGAAGCGGGAGATTGAATTTTTGGGGTCTCGACGGGGGTTAGTTAAGAGTAAGCAATTTAGATTTGGGATGGGCGAGAGCGTGAATTTGAACCGTAGATGACTAGATTATCGACGGCTGTGATTATTCATTGTACTAGACTAGGATAGAGATCCGTGTGGGAGTCGAATAGCCAATAGGAACAATTCACGTGGCGACAAGTATAATTTGGGCATTTCTTGTCAACCGTTGTTGTAATCGACGGTACAGAGAGCTTAGAGAAATCTATGGCATGGATCGCCATCATGGCGAGTGTAAGTCTATTAATTATATATATTGTGATGAAATTAAATTCAAATTTCCATTTTAAAATTCTCTTATATTTTCACGATTCAAAACGATGTTATAAATTATTTTCCAAAAGAAATTTTCTCCTCTACAAATATTATACAAAATAAAATTTTGATAAATACTATGTGTTAACGTATAGGTGATCATAACTTATTATTTAATTTTAGACATTATTTAATAATTAGATCTAATTATGTTTATATGGAACTCTTCTTAGACAAGTTTTATAAGATTTAGAATTCTAAATCAAGATAAGATTTAATGAATATTCTATTTTAGGAATAATGACTATTTACGGTAACATATTTTTAGAGATATGATTAGATAATTGCAGCTGAATTATTGGTGTGATTCGTGTAAGATGTGGGCTAAATGTTATCATTTTTTGTGAGTAAAAATTGACATATTTTGGATGACACAGGAGCTGAATTTCTAGGGTTATTGTTGAAGATGTTTAGAGCTCATTATGTTGTTATAAAAGTCCATCTGTTACAAACTTCTCTTTGGTGTAATACGTGACCTGGGCAGAATCCTTGCAGCTAGCCTTTTCTTTTGCCTTTGTCGTTGATTGGTTGGTCCTTTTAGCAGCTGTGATTTTTCATCTTGAGTTTTACGTAACTTGACTGGTTGATTTGTTATTATGTGCTGTGTTTTGGTTAATTACACGATTTTTTGCAACTGGGTATGCTTTTATTATTCAACAATAATTTAGGGTGTTCTTTGGGAGTTTTGTAGCTGATTTATTTTCTGGTTTTCTTATCATTCTAGTGTTGTTGTTCATTGTCCATAGTGTGTTGATTGTGTGGCTATCTTTTGCAATTTGTGGTATACGAAAACTTTTGGAGTTTTCGTGATCTTAGTAGCTGCTATACTTGATTTATTTCGTGATTTTTCTGGGTTGCCTTGGTGTGGTTTATGGCTGAAAATATTCAGGATAGGTGTGGTGTTGCAACTGTATTTTTGGAGATGTTTCGATGATAAAACATGTGTTCGATTAATGTTATTTTGATGTTGTTATGCATGGGTTGACCGTGATTCTTCTCAATAGTTCACAACATATATTGTTCTACCACTTCTCTCACTTTCGGCTAATGGAGCTACATATTTAGGGGAGTGCTTTTATCTCAAGTGTTTTTCTTTGTTTATGTTTGTATTGATTTAATCACTTGAGTTGTTCTGATACTTGACTAATAAATCGATTGAAATAAAGAACAAAATTCTCACAACATGCAAAGTTCAATAATGTAGTTGTGGAAAGTCGGGATCATTCCCACGAGGAATTCATACGTTAGTAGTGTTGGACCAATGGTGGTTGACAAATTAATCCTACTTATGTTTTGATAATAATAAATTATATAGAATTGGCTAAGAAATTTATTGCAGGTGTTTTTAGATTGAAAGAAATCTAGAAGACTTATAAATTATTGAGGAATCAAGAAGGAA
>JAOTBA010000002.1:1128933-1140892 GCA_025629845.1 Erythroxylum squamatum
TGTCATTATTATTTATTATTAAGATTTTTGAAAGCATAGTTGATGTAAATAGTAAACTAGTAAAGTATACAGTACAACTGTATAATATACCAATATAGACTATTTTGCAAATTTTAAAAATTTTATGGATTATTTCATAAATTTAAAAAATTTTCTGAAACAGTACCCATTATCAATCGATACCAGTATAATTTCACTCCAAAATATAATCGATACCGGTATAATTTCGCTCCAAAATTCAATCCGGTACCGTATTCATAATATTGGATGGTACATAAAAATTGAGACACAGCATCTTAGGGGATCTTTTTCGTATAATCTCAAAACCTTGGACTCAACATTAACTGCTGTCCTGAAAGTTCCACCTATGTACTAAGCGAGAGGCTACCACTTCTACTCGTCACCTTTTACAGAGTCTGAGAATACTTGAAAGCTTCGAAGAGTCACTTTTTTCGACAATGGCCGAAGAGGGACAAGTCATTGCCGTCCACACCATCGAGGCCTGGACGGATCAACTTCAGAAGGGAATTGATTCCAAGAAGCCGGTATCATTGTCTTTCATTTTAATCTTATGTGCTCATGAAGGTTTCTTTTTTCCATTTAATTTGGCTTGAAACTGATGTTGATTTTAGCATTTTACTTGAGATTTGTTCTTGTGAAAGGGTTTTATCGTGGGTGATTAGTTTCCGATTTCCGAATGTAGGTGCTTCTTTATGTTGTTCCTTATTGAGTTATAGGTATACGAGTATAGATCCAGAAAGAAACTTTTCAACTTCTTGAACAGTTCGTGTTTATAAATCTTATGCTTGGAAAAGGTGAAGATTTGTTACTCATCTTCGAAGATAGAATCGTAACAACTTTCTTTCACAGATTGTGGTGGATTTCACTGCATCATGGTGCGGGCCATGCCGGTTCATTGCTCCGATTTTCGCGGATTTGGCCAAGAGGATCACTAATGTCATATTCTTGAAAGTAGATGTGGATGAACTGGCGGTAATGAATAATCTGGGCATTACCTGATTGATGTTATCTTGAAAATTTGTTGTTTCATTTGTTTGTAATCAATCATCTGCTACTATGTTGTGTCTGCAGCCTGTTGCTCAGGAATGGAAGGTACAGGCCATGCCTACCTTTGTGGTTTTGCAAGAAGGGCAAGAAGTAGAGAGAATAGTAGGCGCCAAGAAAGAGGAGTTGTTGGTTAAAGTCGAGAAGCTTGGGAATGTTGCTGCTGCATAGGTGTTTCTAAAGGATGGAGGAGGAACTTAAATGTCGTTGAAACTGTTTGTTTATTAGAATAATGACGGACAAGCTGGTGTGTGTTGACTTTTGTGTTCGTCTATGTTGCTTCTTCAGTTGAGGGTCTGATGTTTAAGTTGTTTCTCTATGTATTGTGATTGTTGCTTTCTGTGCAATGAACCTGGTTTTAATCTTTTAGTGCTTGCAAGTTCAAGGCTTGCCAAGTTCGGCTATCCCCTTTTCTATTGCTAGTTACCTTTTGGGACGGAATGGAGGGAGGGAGGACCCTGTCCAACTGAGGAAAAGGATTTTATGACTTTGAATTTTAATTTCTGATAATCATCTTCTAGGTTTCCATTTCAATGATCACTGCTCTCTATATAAAGCGGTGAAACTTGGAGACAGATCATGGAATGCTGAAGGAAAATGAACCTTTCAGACACATTCCTATCAGAAGCTAGGTACCTCAACAGCTTGCAATTCATAGTTTATGGTACAAATCTGTAAACCTAACTATTCGGGTGTAGTATCGAGCATTCAAGAGCCTGGAATGCCACGAGCTTTGCTTCTTGTTTCTCTTGTAGCAAGAGTGACCATTCAAGAATTTTATCATCTCACTGATCTCTTGACAAGAGAAATCTTTGATACATCCCCTCCAAGTTCCTCAAAAACTACCAAGAAGTTTCCCTTTGGCTTTAACCAGGACCTTGGAACATGATACCTGAGGATTCCAAGCAGATTTAAGAAGTTAAAGAGTATACCAATCGTATCCTGCAACATGTATGTATATAAGAAAGCTAGAAGTTGAAATTTTTTTCTTTCACTACCATCTCTGTGTTGGTTGGCCACAACCAAGTTGACACTTGGGAGCTCGATATGTTCCAGAGTAACTGCATCGGTTGCAGTTACCTTTTGCATAAGCCATCCAGTATCTTCCTATGCTCTTTCCATTGATCCATACCTGACCCTTTCCCATGCTGCGCATGTCTAAAGCTAATGGTTCACCTCCTCCAGGAGCATCAAAGTAAGCCTGAAAAGATTCAGACCTGTAAGCATCACTTCAATCCTTGACATCTTCTTTCAACTTTTCACTTACCTTGTACCATTTCAAACGCTGTTGTTCTTGGGAAGCTAACGACACCTTGGTCCAATCAACGGATGGAGCTCCATTTGGAGAGACCAAGTTCATGGCTTCTCCTTTCAATCCTACCTGTTACAGTACAGTTCTTTATGACTCTTAACTTCTACAATCCGTAAGCATAACTGCATAACACAAAAAAGATAAAAGAGTTGAACCTGATAAGACCATTTCTGGCCTGCCAACTCTTTCTTTCCCTGATTAAGGCCACCAAGTGTAACTGGACCTAGGATGCCTGTTTTCCAGGTCTCAAACTGGAATCCCACATTCTTACAAGTGCATATGTAGTTATAAGTTAAGTAACTTCATAAAATCTTAACATTACAATTGAATTCTGAACGATTCATCCTCAGGTCCTTGGAAGGTAACTAACCGGTAGTCCAACAGCTATGCTTAGGAGAGCAATCTTATTAGTTCCAGCACGTAAATTGACAGGTCCAGTAAAGGTGAATTGTCGATTCTCTCTGGTTCCAAAGGCTGATCCTGTAATCATAATGCAGCATAACTAAAATGTAGTTCAAGTAGCAAAGTAACAAATCAACTGATTAGAGTACAAGATTCAAAGCATACCTGCGAACTGCCCATTGATGAAAACATGAACTCCATGGCCTGCTGACTGCACTGTCAGAGTCGGCTGTTGTTGACCTCGAAGAAAGGCTTCTGATGGGCTGATGTTGATGCTGGAAGAAGATAAAGAGTTTATGTGTGAATTTACAGTTAAAGATGATTCTAATAGTAACATCACAGTCAGTGGCAAAAAGTGTTGCTGGTTATATAATGAATCCAAAATACTAACAGTTTCAGCAACCTTAGTTCTGTCAGGTTTTCTTATCTTGGATTTATAGCAGGGAACATTTGTTCATGTCTGACTTAAAATGTTCTTATACAGTGACATATTTTCCATAGACACATTAGTTGCAAAGAACTGAATCAGAAGAGCTGCTTTGTCGAATTTAACAATGTCATTGAAGTTTCTGTAAGGATACCAGAGATTCGACATGTCAGTATGTAGTATGAGCATACAACTTACCTAGTCATGTACCAGAGATAGTCACTATTATCTCTGGTTACATTGATCTGCTCCAGGAGTCCTTCAGCTGTAATCCTTGAACTGTCATCAAGCGATGAAATATCTTCATTATAAGTCTCCCAAGAATGCAACCCTACACCACTTGGCGACATTTGTGGGATTGAAGTTTGACCCCTAACCTACAAAATTGCATCAACACCATGTATCAGTAATTTCTGATTACGAAATTAGTCTTTTCCATTTTTGAGAAAAATTTGTACTTGAAACAGATTGCAGCTAAAGCTGACTTACCATTGCAGTATTAAATGCAACATTTGTACAATCAGGAAGGATACTAATTGACCAAGGAGGTAAATTGTAGTGCATGTTGTTGAAAGTGACCCTAGCAGCAGACTTGGAGTTGTAGTTGGCAAGAAAAGCTGCACAGCTTGTTTGTCCTGAAGAAAATACATGAGCCTGCGATTTGGCCGTATCGAAAACAAGGTCATTCAAGTACACCATGATGAAGAACATCAACTAGTTCAAAGAAAAATGTTAATTTTGGATTGGAAATGTTGAACCTGCTGATAGGTTCCCAGAGAAGTTACTGTTGGATCTGAAGAAATCAAAGCATGTTCACTTAACTTGATAGCTCTGTGCAGCTCTCTTAAATGACTATACTTGGGTTCTCTGACCAAACCTAGAAAAATGAATCACCAGTTGCAGTTTCTATAGTCATAAGTTACAGATATAGCAAAACTCATCATCTACATGAAGCTCTAGGGATGAGAATACAAAACAAGGAATCTGTAAATAACACTAGTTTCAGAAACATATGAAGATGCTGAAAAGTTTCTTCTGCAAGAATGGGAACATTATCAGTTATGTCAGCTTTGCTAACACTCTGGAGTAAGACATTTCCACTTTTAACAGGGATGAAAATCTGTGCTATTACCATATTCATCTATTGGAGCATCATAATCATAACTTGCTGTAATAAACGGGCCTCCTGCTGAGCGTCCGAAGTTGGTTCCTCCGTGATACTGCAAAAAACACAGCAATTAAGCCATGTGCTAAGAAGTAAATCTTGTAATTACGCCATGTTTTAGATCAAGCAGAATAACTAACCATGTAGTAGTTGAGGTATGAGCCACCCTTTTGTATGAAACGAGCGACTGCAAATGCCAAATCTTGAACCGGTCGCTCGTAAACTGGACCACCAAACTCTGTAAACCTTATTTCACGAAACAAAAAAGTTGAGATGATTTGACTTTGGTTGTATAAGCTAACAATATCACCGCTTACCAGCCACTCCAAGCCTCAGTCCACATTGTAGGCTTGTAAGGTTTATTGGGAGTGAAAGCATCGCAGTAGAAACCATTACATGCATTTATCTGTAACAAAAGTTTCAAAGGGAGCCAGAGGTCAGATTACTGAGGAAAAAAGATAAACATCAGTTTCCAACAGAACTATGGAACTAATGAGGAGGACTCGGGGCAGAAAGAAAGAAAAGGAGGGCTTACCACAGGATCTGGGGCATCATCTTCCTTGCACATCACCCATGGAACTCCTGTATTTAACGCAACAGCCATGTTGGCCGCCCAATTTACATATGCTTGACCAGCAGCTCCAAGAGCCTTACTTTCTGCTCCAAATTCATTTTCAATCTACAAAATGGAATATAAATACAGACAACACGTGGAGCATCAGTTTCATTTGGTAATATACTACGGGCTTTTGACTTCCAGCAGAACAAATTGCAGAACAGTTCTAAAGTCCCGACATCAAGAGAACACACCTGGGAGAGGATAATTGGACCACCCTGTGATGCAAACAGGTTTTCATTTTTCATCATCTCCACAATTTTCTGGGTGAAACCTTCCATTGCAGTCTGCAGCAACAGAAAGAGAACGAAGATTTAAAGAAAAAATAGATTAATTAGTTGAAAGTTTTTCCTTTTTAATTTAAGCGTCTCGGAAGAATGGAAACTGGAAAAGGAGAAACCTTGAATGGCCCATTGTCTGTTCTGAAGCTAATACCAGGAATGTATTTCAACCAAACAGGGAACCCCCTACACATTTATGGAGGATAGAGAATCTGATAAGCGTTTAAATTAGGTTCTTCTCAATAAAACTAGTCAGCAAAACCAAAGAGAGGAAAAAAAAAGGAAAATATATGAACAGGAACAAAGAGAACGAAACAGATCCTAAATTGTCAGGCATGTACTCTGCAACCTGAAACAAATATGGAAGAAAGCAACAAAGGCTATAAATATTAGAAGGAAGCCATAATAATGGCGTACCCAAAATTCCATTCTCCACAAATGTAAGGTCCAATGCGTAGATGAGCATAGAGTCCCACTTTCTGAACAGTCTTAATGAAGCGTACCAGGTCGTATCTACCTTCAAAGTTATACTACAAAACAAACATTACCGAATTGAACTTATGATTCTGAAATAAGCTCAGGAACACGAAGATTATGCAAGTTTCAATAGACTAGAAGAAGCAGAATAGTAGAAACAAGCAAACGTGGAGATCTAAAGATAGTACATTGCCAGGAGAAGGTTCATGGGCATTCCAGAAAACGTAAGTGTCAATGACATCCAACCCTCCATATTTTGCCTTTTGTATGAGATCTTCCCACATCTATAATCAAGAAAGAAACAAATCAAGAGAACAACCAAAATGTCATTTTGAGAAGTTCCTAAACATGTTTAGCATTTCAAATTGAAAAAGAGAATGGCACAAACGAAAAAATAAAAGGGAAATACATCAGGAGTGCTTCTGGGATAGTGAATGGAGCCAGAGATGAGGATTCTCCTTTGCCCATTGATGATAATGGCCTTCCTATCATACGTTACACTGCAGTGAATCAGCTTGTAGCCCATAACCAGGACCATCAAGAACACGTTCAACAACAACCTGGAAACTGAGATAGTTCCCATCTGTCTGTATCTATCTCTCGGGAGGTGGAGGGAAATATTTGAAAAGAGTAGCTAAACGTGAAGAGAAACAGAGAAAGACAGAAAACTTTTATGGGTTCCTTTTTATCTGATACTCTTTATCTGCAATTTCTGTTAAAATGTACCACTACCCTTCGGCTTGTCGCTATAATGCTTATTTGCTTGAAAGACTTGAACTTTTCATGTGGGAGAGAAACAGAGAGAGGAGATCTACATTAAATAGCTGTGCTTTTTTAGAGAAGAGAAGTTGCTCCACCTAACTCAAAAAAAAAAACAAAACAAAGAAATTAACTAGGATGAGATCTTTCTTAGTTTCACATAAAACATGAACGTTGCATGCTAATTCAAAACAGAAGATGGCATTTCCAAGCTAGTATCTTTCTTAACAATAATGGCATTTCCACTAGAATCCTAACGTAGCTCCAACTACACGAAACCAATAGTAGGCTTGCTCGTTAGAAACAATGATTGCTGGTAGAGAGCAATCACTGAAGAGAGAGAGATAGAGATAATATACTAGCATGGCTCCATATAAAGTTATTCTTTTACTGGTGGATTAGGTTCATGATGTAGAGAGTCGGTGAGGGACATAGATTGAAAATGCCACGTTACTGGAACCACTTAGACACTTTACTATCCTGTCCCGGATTATCATTTCTGTCACTTTTTGTTTTGCAGGCCCTTTGTATCATTCTTTGCCGCTCGATAGTTACAAGAAAGACACGTCTTTCAGACAGTTGGCCATGGCCATCATCACGCTTCGTCGGTGCTCATAACCTACTTCGTGAGCCCAAAGAAGAGTAAGCTCTTTAATAGCGAAGTGAAGGCATGATATGTAATTACGGATAAAAAAGGCCTACTTCGACCGATGTTTGCACATGGTTAGTGTAAGAAGGATAAAAATTGTTTGGTTAGGCCTGAAGTAACATGTTCGACTTAAGTTGATCAAGTTTTGAACTAAATTCAACATTCATTACCAATTCCTTGCTGCACATTTGACTGGGTTGAGATGCTAAACATGATCAACTTGATCACTGAAATCACCAAACAAGGAAAGCAGAATGAGCTACTTAATAAAACACTATTTACAGCCACCCATCTAGTATAGGCGCCATACGATCTGTCATTCTTGGACTTGTGTGCTTTTACTGTTCTTGGACTGTTGTGAAGCAATAAAAAGAAAAAGGCATGGATACTCACGAGTTCTTGCATTTATGGGCCATCGTAAAATTGTGAAAAGGAGCCCAGAAAAACTTTGACCTTAATAAAGAAGGTGCTGATCTGATCACAATTCACATGTAAGCTGAAATCTTGGGGAAAGCGTAAATTCCTTCTTCCAGAATCAGGAAAGAGAAAGGAGTTCAAATTTCAAACATCTCAACGCCTGTCAACGACATATATGTATATTATCCTACACGACTAAAAATGCTGCTGCAGCTGCAACTGTCGGTGACACACACACACTCACTGGAGGCTGAATGGTCATTAAAAAGGCCACATGCTTAAACTTGACGTTTTAGCAATAAGTAAGTAGCAAGTAGGTTCGCTTGCTCGTGGGGATGCTCGAGTCATTTTTTTAGTGTGAAATATTTGGTTGGTGTAATTTATAGGTTATTACGTAAATCAAAAAATTTTTGTAACGTGCATTCAAAAAATAGCAATTATCAATTTCGCGTTTTAAAGAAAAAAAAGATTTACTAATTTTAATTTTAATTTTAAATTAGATTATAATTTAATGAAAGATATTAATAAAACATTTTGACGCGGTAAGATATTAGTAAATAATTTTATTTAAAAAAATCTGTCTCTTTTTTACACATTTTGTAAATATATTCTTTCTAATTATATATTTTATATTTAATTTAAATATTTAATAGGTAGTAATTCTCTTTTTATTATTTAGTTTAAATATTTTCTTATCTAAACTAAACATTTTTATAATGACTTATTTGTTTTATTTATTTATTTTTCTTCTTTTTTATTTGTTATATATTTTAATTCATTATCTTGTTCTATATTTATTATGTTATTTATTTTCATGTTTTTATTCGTACTTATTTATTTATTTATACTTATTTTTAATTTATTATTATCTTTTATGTCTAATTTTTATTTATTACTCTATTATTTTAATATGTATATTTTATTGATTTTTGTTAATTCGTTTATATGAATTTATCAGAAATACTCTTTTTACTAATTAAAAATAAGACTGTGTACTTTTAAACGGTTTTAAATCTCACATTTAGCAGGATTTCTATTGAGATATATTACTGTTGTTGCTATTTAAATTTCGTTTAACTTCTAAACTAAATAAAATAAAATAAAATAACATTATTTTAATAATTAAAATATTGTTATTATATAAAATATTGTTCTATATTTATTTATTTATTTATTTATACTTATTTATACATTAAAAATAAGTATAAATAAATAAATAAGTACAAATAAAAACATAAAAATAAATAATACAATAAATATAGAACAAGAAAATGAAATATCTTATTTTTATTTGAACTTATTATAATTATAATTTTTATAAATTATTAAATTAATTAACCACACACAATTAAAATATACATTACATTTAATTAATAAGTAAATTTAAAATGCCATTGTTCTTAAGCAATCATCTTAATCAAATTTGAATGCATGATTCATTTTCCATAACTCGAAATTTTAACTTCTTAAATTTAAAGCCTAAGGTGCCTTACCTTCACTATTTAAGATCAGCCGTTAAGAGTGTGTGAACGCCAGCCTTCGTGGTGTGTCTCAGAGTTTATTCAGGAACAAGCAAGGAAGGTCTGGCTAAAACGGTCAAGAGCCCTGAGACCGTGGTCTCCTGCTCGAATCTAGTGAACTTCGGACACAGTTCCACTACCCGTGGAGCAATCTTCGGATCCATTATATGAATGTCAGCAATGTAGCAGATTTTCGCATCGTCAGGTTAGGTGGCTCGTTGTTCATAAACGTGTATGGAAATTCTTTATAAATAAGCATATTTTAACAAAGAATTTAAAGATATTTATGAAATAAATGCATCTATTACATATAATGACAATAAATTTTTGAAACGATCTATTTAATGAATATGTTAAAAATTTTTCTGAAAAGAATGACGAAGATTAGAGATCTGGAAAGAAGTACGAGTTTGATTATTATTTTTTTAAAAAAATAATTTTTAATTTACGATTAAGTGATGATAGCAATTAATTTATATTTGTAATTAAGTATTATATTCAATAAATTAATTATTTTCTTTTCAATATATTATATAAAATATTGGATTCAAATTCTTATATTTCTATAAAACTCACAGAAAAATTATTCATAATTTTGTGGTCATCTCTAAGTTTAAAACGTTAGCTCACAAAGAATACTTTTTACTTATCTACCAAACAATGTTGTTAGTGACGAAAGGACACAATTTTGCTATATTATAATTAATATTTTAAAAATTCGAGAAAAATTAAATTGATAAGATAAGAAATTTAAAATTTAAAACGTTCAGTAAGTATTAGACCATCATAAAATCGGTTAAAAATTAAATATAATTAAAGAATTTAAAATAAGAATGTCCTTAATTTAAAGTTTAATTAAAAATAAATATTGTCAAATAAAAATTAATTAATTTATTTTAATTTATAAAAATTGATTAGTTTATGAAAATCAACCGAGTTTTAACAACAAAGGTTATTAAAGTAAATAAAATTAAAAAGTCGAAACTGTGGTTAACGTAAGATTTTTACGATTAAATTGTTTGAACCGATTCGATTTTTTGAATCATAAGTTATAATACTTGTATTTATTATGCTATTTTAGCTAAGTCTAACTCTAAAGGAATCGAATTCAAAAGTTTTAAAATTGTAAATTATTATATAATAAAAAAATTCTTTTTTTCAAATCTAAGTAAATAATAAGACCGAAACAAAATATGATATCAACTTAGAGTAGTAATATTTAGCCAAAAAAGAGCAAATAGCATTTGTAACCAAAAAATTACAATGACTACCTTTAAGAAAAGAATAGCATCAATTCTCCTGTTCTCATTTAACATTTTCGTCTGCCATTATGTCCTCCTCATGCCATCCATTCGCTAACATCCACCCTGTGCTAAAGATTTTATGATGCCAGCATTCTCTTGTATCCATTTTTAATCATTGATCATGGGATAACATTTGATGTTTCCCTGCATGTACGTATCCACACGTCACTAACCAAAAACCAAAAGACAAGAAGTTTCAATTATTGAACTCGCTACTTCTTTTTGAGGTCACCATCACTTTAGTTGTTATTGTTTAATTTATATTTTACAGCTATTGCAACCTCCATGTCCTCTTGCTTTACTTGATTAATCCAACGCTTTATGTCTACTAAGACGTGACAGCTTTGAGGTTCCTTAATCTTCTCAAACAAAACACTACAGTAATTGACATTAACGTCTCTCATCCACCTGGCGGGTGGTGATTCATGATGTGCTCAATCAGCATGCTTTTTGTTAATCTCCCAACTGGAACTAATTGACCCTACAAGAGAGTATTAGAGATTTCGACTATAAAATTAAAAGGTCACTATTCAAATAATCCATCGTATTTGGAGGACAGCCGTAATTTAGACAGGCGTGTTATTATTTATTGGGTGGGTCCAACTCCAACACTCACTGCTCTGTCCTTTTCTTTTTTTTATTTGTCACCGTCAACACACCGCCGTTACTGACGGCGTTTGTTTCTCCCTCATCTTAACTCTAGAAAGAGACCATCGCAATTATAAATTTAAATTCCACAAGATTACGCGTCCCCGTGCAGCTAGATCTCCGTTCCGTTTACGTCGGTGCTACGCTAGTTTACTGTTCCCCTGTCCCAAGACGGGACACACGCCGTGTGCGACGGTATCGCGTCGAGTGGATAGGGCTTTGGATTAGTGAGTCGTGCTCATGGTCATGGTTCGTCTTTTCATCTTTTTGGTTAAATCAATTAGTCGAGACTTGGTTCGATAATTGATCATTTAGGCCTTCAAAATAGCTATTATTAAAAATCAAATTGGTAAGCGATTTAATTACAAAAATTTTAATTAATTAATTTAGTTTTTAATTTAATTTATTTTAATAGTTTTTTTTAAAAAGCAATTAATAATTTAAATACGAGACCAGATCATTTATAATGACATCAAGGTCACAATGGGTTTTTCACGATCATCCACTCAGGTATATCTTTACCTATTCTCTAGCTATTCTTTGTGGTCCTTTAAATAAGGATACACTCATTAGTGGATCCTAACCGTATGTGAAGGTAAGGGTGGCACTTTGTCCGCATTCTTGGTGTTTCAATTTCTCGCGATTATCTGTTGTTATTACAGTTTGTAGTATTGTTAAATAATCTTTCTCCTGTCAATTTAACTATAAAATTAAATCTAAAAACTTTATTGTATTTACAAAATTACACTCTTATTATTTATTTTTTTTTCCTTTTATTGAGTTTCTTAGTAGATTCAGTTTTATTTTATAATTATTCTTTTTATTTTTTATTTTTTACTTTTTATTTTTATTACTATTATTTCATTATTAGTATTTTGTATTTGTATCTTTATTATTTGTATTAAGTATTTTTCGTA
>JAOTBA010000002.1:1140992-1159640 GCA_025629845.1 Erythroxylum squamatum
TTGTTCTGCATTTCGTTTTTGTTTCCGTCTACCGTTCATTTGTTTGCGCGCGCGTTTGCTACCTTTGCTTTTGATTGTATCCGTTCTTTCGCTTCTGTTCTTTGTGTTTCCGCTTTTCGTTTCCGGTTGATTTCTTCCGTTTCGCTTTGACTTCATTCTTTCGTTACCTTTTGTTTCCGCTTTTCCGGTTGGGATCCGGTTTCGAGATCGGGTTCCAACAATAAAGGTGAAATTAAGCTCTTTGAGAAGTTTTCCATGCTGAAAAAAGTCTTGGATGGTCCTAGTGATATCCCCCCAATAATGTGCCAAGTTTGTTAAAGAAAAAACCATTAAACCCATCCGGCCCAGGAGCCTTATTAGGGTTGAAAGAGTTGAACACCTCTCTAATTACTTGAGCTGAAACTTCAGCTATAAGGGAATTTGAAAGGTTTTCAGGTAAGGCTTGAGTAACTTTCTCTTTGTTTACGCCCGTAGGCCTATTGCAAATTGGACATGATATTAGAACTTATGAAAATCTTTATTTACTGCTTGCCCTAGAAGGGGGCTATCATTTAAACAACTAGAGAAGGATTTGAAGTCTGCATGGACCTCAATCAAAAATCTAACCTTTATAATGATTGTCTATTGTCAATTGATTTTAAGATAGAACCTCACTTGAGTTTATGTGTGGTTCAACTTTTCTCATCGTGTGGACTCGTGAGGCCATTGCAAATTTGACACGTCTTAAATAAATTGCAACTCTTTTTATCGCTATTTGAACTTTCAATCTACCATATGGAAAAACTTTTGATAAAGCTTGATTCATTGGACGACCTTAGGAGTGTGAATCAACTTTTTTCCCTGCTATTTGTATTTCTAAAAATCAGCGATTGGAGCTTCTTAATCTCTGTGGATAGGGCATGATCACATACAAAGAAAAGGATAAGGTCGGGGTGATTTACATTGCTGGTAATGGGTATCAATGATCAAAAGATAACTGAACAGAAAAAGACTGACCGCTAGAAACTAACAACTAACATGTTAGTCTCCAAGTATTCTAAAACCAATCAGACAAACAAAAACAAAGACATTGATGTCTCAAAATGTTTTTCTTGTAAGCCAAGGGAAGAACTGGGATAGAGTCGTCACATGCGGCGGTTGTTACCCATGTCCCAACTCACAATTATTGCCCCAAAATCGTACAATTACTGGACAATGACTAATGTTCAAGAAAGCCAATGAATGAATGGAATAGTTGGAATGTTCAAATCCAATCTTTAAGCAAAAATTATTCCGAGTCCATAAGTTGGTGGATCCCATTAAAAGTTGTTACTTCTTTTCAAAGTATATATAGTGGCAGTAGTAGTACCTTTAATTGAGATATGTACAGAGAGACCCTCCACAAATTGTCGTGCATAATAAGTAAGCATTTACTTGCTTGGTAATTGAGAAGGGCTGAAAAAGGCATTATTTTTCTTTGTTTAGTTGTTAAATTATTTATTCATTCGGATTTTTGTTGGAATGGAACTCAATTTATACTAAATTTTTATGATTAAAAAATTCAACCAATTTAACCGATTCGATCGAAAAAATTTTGAATTGTTTAATTTTTTGGGTTGATTTATTTTAATAAATTTTATTGTTAAAAATTAATCGGTCAATTTTTATAATAGGTTCTTATAAATTAAAATAAATCAATTAATTTTTATTTAAAAATCTCTTTTTTTAAGCCATCTTTTATAGGCAAGTTAGTAATTACTTTTGAGTCGTGATTAAAACAAAATTAAAAACAAGGAAATCCAATTTATTTATTAAAAAATTCCAGTATTTATTTGACAAAAACTGATTGATCCTTGCATTATAATATTGGAGGAATTCGTGAAAATGGTGAATATCAATGACAGGAGTGGACTTTTCAACAACTTCAGAGAAAATGAGATAAAAAGTGTTCAGAACATGGATGGCAGATGAGATCTTGTAAATGCTATTTAAGATGCTGATATTACCAATGCTACTTCATCCGTCAACATTTATATTGCGGAGTACCCTATATATAGCCTCTAGTCTATTGCTCAATAAATGAAAAATCCCTACTATTTATGTAAGATTAGGTTGACTATTTTTTTTCATATTAGAAAGTAGAGTATTCATCAGCTTCCTAAGGGGGGAAAGTAACAGAGACTTCAATCATTTTCTATCATGTGTCAGATTGAGAATAAGATTAAGTTGATATATATTTGCAGCTCGTTTTTAATGTTTTACAAGTTTTGGGTAAAGTAAGAAAAAAAATCTATTTTATCTCTTTTTGTTCTCTATAAATATTACGAATTAACCTTATAAAGGCAGGTGTCTTTTTTGCCTTTACTATATGTTTATGTTCTCATCAATCACTAGGATTAAATTTTTGATTATTTCATTTTTCTAGATTTCTATCCTAAAATTCCTAGTTCTTATTTCAGAACAATTTCTGTATAGATCACTTTATCTACAATTTCTGTATAAATAAACTGGACCATAGGATTTCCAACCAAGCAAAAAGGATTGCTTGTTCTACACTGTTTATTACTGTAATTAGGTCTGTTATATAATTGTGTAAACGATTTAAAATTTGATATGTAAGCAATAAAGATCCATTTATGGATTGAAGCAAGCTTCACGAAATTGGAATATTCGCGTCAATATAACAATCGCAAAGTTCGATTTTGTTAGATGCGAAAAAGAGCCGTGTGTATACAAGAAGGTTAGTGGGAGCATAATTATTTTCCTAGTGCTATATGTAGATGACATATTGCTAATAGGAAATGATGTACCAGCTATGCAAAAAATAAAGATTTGGCTATTTGAACAGTTCTCCATGAAGGATTTGGGATAAGCAGCTTACATTCTTGGAATTAAGATCTATAGAGATAGATCAAGGAAGCTACTAGAACTTTCCCAATCCACGTACATTGATACTATCTTAAAAAGGTATCACATGAAAAATTCCATAAAAGAATATTTACCAATAGGCACTGGAATTTCTCTTAGTAGGGAGGATTGTCCTAGAACCCTAGAAGAAAGAGAGCACATGAGTAGGGTCCCATATGCCAGCGCAATAGGAGCTATCATGTATAGCATGACATGTACAAGACCTGATGTAGCCTACGCGCTAGGAATAGCGAGCAGGTATCAAGGTAAACCAGGTGAAGAACATTGGAAAGTGGTTAAAACCATTCTTAAGTACTTGAGAAAAATTAAGGACCAATTCCTCATATACGCAGATTATGAATTAAAGCTAATAGGCTACACTAATGCTAGCTTTGCATCAGATAAGGGTGATAGCAAATCTACCTCTGGTTATATTTTCACCTTGAATGGAGGAGCAGTGAGTTGGAAAAGTTTCAAGCAAGTTACTTTGGTTGATTCAGTTATTGAAGCAGAGTACATAGCTGCATGTGAAGCAGCTAAGGAAGCTGCTTGGATGAAAAAGTTCTTAACTGAACTTGGTGTGGTTCCTTCAATAAAGGAAGTTGTTCCTTTATTGTGTGACAACACCAGTGCTATTGCCCAAGCTAAGGAACCAAGGTCACACCAAAATTTCAAACATGTTCTGCAGAAGTTTCATCTGATTAGAGAAATTATTGAATGTGAAGACGTTCAAATTCAAAAAGGTTGAAGGAAAGGAGAATGCTGCAGATCCCTTCACTAAGGTGCTTGGATCAAAGGAGTTTGATAAGCAGGTGGAAGATAGGATTGAAGTTCATGACTGATTGGGTCTAGGTCAAGTGGGAGATTGTTGGAATTATGCCCATTACCAAATTGTTATGTAATAGATTGATCACTTTAGTTTTATGATTATTAATTTTGATTAATAACATGGCAAATGATTTTATTATCATATTACGCTTATTGTTTTTATTCTAATATGATAAGTCCTTGATTAAATTTATACACTTGTCATCATAATGGAGATTATGATAATGAAAGTCAAGTCTTTAGGATTTAATCTAAAAATGTTTTTGATCATAGGATCATCAAATAAGGACTTTAATGATTCGGTTAGATCAATATATATGTAATAGTATCTATTGAATAGATATTAGTAGATCTCATTTACTAAGTTATATATATAGATGATGCATATGGAGATATGATCATTGAACTGACCAAACTGAGAATTCCCAATGGTTAATATTACCTATGAACTGTCAAGTGGGATATTCTTATAAGGATTTAAATGTATATTTTTCCTTTGACCTGAGATCATCATAGTAATCAATAGGTCACTTATTATGTTTTGATGTCGGACACCTAGTGTGTAAAAATGCTAGTTGAATGATCATTGGATATAATTAAGTACCTATCTGATTAGTGGTGAGTCAAGATGGGATCCATCGACTCTAGGTAATGAGTTTGAACTCTATGTTGTCATTGATCTTAATGATTGTTTCAAGACCTTGGCCAGGGCGATTGAATGAGTGAGGAAAAGGAGTTTTCTAAGTCATTCACCAATCATTAATAATCGACATGTAACATAGTTAGTTATCTAATAAGATTTGACAGTTAAACCATACTTTAGGATAATCCGGAGTTGTAATGATGGAAGGAAATAATACATTATCCTTAAACTAAGGTTTTGTCTTTGTAAGGTTGTTATTTCACACTATCCGGTTGCTGAAGAGTGTTGCCAGACGCCAACCTTGATTAGTAATTAATTAGATTAATTACTACCGGCTTAGTGATGAACCTATATGATCACACACTTACAAGTGTAATATTTTCCGTTTATGATTATTTAATTTATTATGAGATAATTTATTAAATAATCTATATAACATATTATTATTTTTTTGCTAGCACAGAAAATACAATTAATATTGGAAATTTTCTTGTACAAAAATAAATGGATAAAATAAAATAGTTTTATTTTATTTCATTTTATAAATAATAATAATTGCTTATTATTATTTATTTAAAAAAAGGAAAAGGAAAAAAACGTCAGATGGCCTTGGTGGTTTTGTTTTGGTTTGACATTTAAACCAAAACAAAATGAACTAACGTGTTTTTTTGGTTTTCAAGCTTCAAAATAACGTTAGAACAAAAACAAGAAAAGTAAAGACGTAAGTTTTCATTGTTTTTTATGTATGTGGATGAGAAACAAAGATGAAAAAAAAAACGCTTTCGTATATTCTTTCAGTTTCTTTTCGTAGAGTGTGTGTTTTTAAAAAAACAATGAAGAGAAAACATTCATTCTGTCTTCGTTATTGTGTACATGAATAAAACCAAAGAGAAGAGTGACATATCTATACTCTTAGATTTTTGTACTGGAAAATAAACAAGAGAGTAAAGAAAAAATCATTATCTTTATTCTTGAAGCAAGGGTTCTTCAAATTTATCCATAGCCATGTCAAGTATTGAAAGCGGGACATATTTCTCGGTATGGAGTACATAAAGACTTTGTAATTTCGAAGTTCCATATCAATTAATCGTCATATTCCAGATATTTATTATTTGTCTGTTTTTACTATGAGTATGATTCCTAAACGCAATAGATAAATATGTTATTGCAATTTTATTTCCGCTGCGTATGCGATCCTTCAAGTATATGAAATAATAATAGGAGGTTAATTATAATTTGTTTGAAATGTTGAGGTTTAAATTATACCGATTATCAACTACCGGTTCATATCTGCTTCTGATGATTATTTGTAGCTTTTGGTTTCCTGTGAGAGGTTTATGGCGTGTAGTCTTTGTTAGATCTTGTGTAGATCTAGTTGTGATCCTGGCCGAGACGCGTAGATCAGGTCTCCTCTTTTTGAGGAAGATCTTAAAATGGCTTTGCTGGTTGGTGCAATTAATGCATATTACTTACTCAAGAGCGGCGGCCATGACAGAGTCGAACGATTCTATTTTCGTTGACATGGAGAAGATCTATCTCGGTGGAAAGGTTCGGTTTTTATTTATGGGTTTGTTTCTTACTATCAATGCACGTATGCATTTGTTTGATTCTTTGGTTCTTACTCAATTCTTAAGTGGGTTATTCCTTAGTTCCCGATGTGTAATGGATTTCAAGTTTCCAGCTTTATTCCGTTAATGAGTATATTTTTTTTCTGCTTTTTCTCTTTCAAGTTCTTCGTTCAAAAGGTTTTGTAGCTGTGACTTTTCTTTTTCATTTTTCCTTTCGATGATGGGAGATTTTGAGTTAGCATTTCACAACACCAAATGGGCACTTGATGTGCATTTTGGGTTAACGGTTTTTTTCCTCAACTGGTAGCTGACAAAGGAGTTCTTTTCGATCTTTTTATTCTTTCATGTTTCATTGACGTTCTTGGATTGGTTATTTTTATCACATTAACTCAGGAGGAAAGTACTCTTTGATCTTCAATTTCCCCCTTTGGATTTAGGGTGTTCTTCTGAATGCATTAATCATTCGGTAGGAATGTTATCTTCGCGAAAATTTAGACTGGACTTTTGATCATCTTGGTACCTGAGTTTTTAACTTTTGAGTTTATCTATAAGTTGGAGAAAGAGCGTGCTAGAATGATGAAAGGTGGGTATGGTTGGTCCTATTAGTCTGGCGTGTTGAGAGGCCAAATGGAGAAGGATGTTTATGACGGCTATGATACAAGTCTTCATGTCCTGTGAGGTTATCTTTTATATATTTATACATATTGTGACTGGTTGTGATCTCAATAATACATGATGGAGTTACCACAATAGAGGATCTTGGCCAGGTATGTGCCTCTTCATTTCTGAAACTGAAGATCTAATATTAATGTTTCCATATAGAACCTTAGGCGTAGACCAGATTCATTTGTAGTGGCATCAAGGTCACAATGGGTTTTCCATGCTCATCGACCCAGGTATGTCTTTACCCATTCTCCAGCTATTCTCTGTGGTCCTTTAAATAAGGATACACTCACTAGTGGAACCTAACTGTATGTGAAGGTAAGGGTGACACCTTGTCCGCATTCTTGGTATCTCAGTTTCTCACAATTATCTGTTGTTATTACAGTTTGTAGTGTTGTTAAATTCTCTTTCCCATGTCAATTTAACTATAAAATTAAATATAAAAACTTTATTGTTTTTTTTCAAAATTACACTATTATTATTTTATTTTTATTTTTGTTTTTCCCTTTTATTTAGTTTCTTAATAGATTCAGTTTTATCATTATTCCTTTTATTTTTACTGTTTATTTTTATTACTATTATTTCATTATTAGTATTTTGTATTTGTATCTTTATTATTTGTATTAAGTATTTTTCGTATTATTATTATTATTTGTGATTTATTTTTTCTTACTTTCTTTTACTTATTTATTTTGTGAGCCTGCATCATTGTTTTTTCTGTCACATCTGCATGTGGGTCTACCGGAAACAGCTTCTTTACTGTATATGAGTAAGGTTACGTACTATCAGACCTTCCCACACCCTGCTTCAATGCGGGACTTCAGACTGGGTGTGATGATGATGATGATAAGAATTTATTTTTATTTTGATAAAAATTTGAATTTAATTATTCAAAGATATTAATATAATTTAATTAAAATTTGTAAATATGTATTAAAAATAATAATTATAGCTTTTTGTTAAAAAAAAAAGCTTCCATGTTCGCTCCTTAAGTTGGGGCCTATTGGGCCTTGGAACCGTATATCTGTATTAGAAGTTGTAAGTTGGGCCATTGGCGTTTCTTTGAGCCAGTCACATCCAAGGAAATGAACCGGATATACGACACCGTATAAATAGCAAAGAGTGGGAAAATAAGAAAGAACACGTGTCGCGGAATCCGTGTGCATGCCACTTTTGCTTTTGTCCATTACTTTTTTCTCTTTCCACCTTTCTCTTTTTTTGTTCTTTTTGCTGGTAAACTAAACGAAACCAAACGTAAGAAATAAAGTAGAGACTGCGCACGCACACGCCGTTGAGACTGAGCGGTTTCTGAAATTGAACGTAGGTAATGATTTCGCAGTTCTTCATTCTCTCTAACCGAGGCGATTGCATTGTCTTCCGTGACTGTGAGTCTTAATTTTCACTTTGAAATCTCTTCTCTTAATCTATCTGTTGATCATTTAATTAACATGTGTATGAGTAATTTGCATGTAATTCTGGTGTATTGTAGCTGATTTGTAGCTGATTGCATAAGCTCTGTTGTGCAAGAATATGATGTAATGTCACTGAAACGATTGCAGATCGCAGTGAAGTACAAAAAGGAGCCACCGAGATATTCTTCCGCAAAGTCAAGTTCTGGAAGGAGGATGGAGGAGGAGATGCTCCACCTATATTTGTGAGTTCTTTTTTTAAATTATCGAGTTGAAACGGTTTTGATGTGTCGCTTAGTTTATTGTTTTGGTTTTTTTTCTGCCAAGGAGCTCAATCTTCAATAATGGAGTATGTCGTGATTTCAGTGTCATGTTAAAACTACTTTTTTTTTTCTTTTTTACGTTTGTGTATTTGATTGTTTCCATGAAAATATGTATTGTAATGTACAATATCTATCAGTACTGTCTTTATTGATCTTTTTTGTTTGTCAGAACGCGAATGGTGTGAACTACTCTCATGTGGAGATTGCTGGTTTGTTATTTGTTGCTACTACTAGAGTTAATGTCTCTCCATCTCTTGTTCTGGGACTCCTACAAAGAATTGCACGTGTGATCAAAGATTATTTTGGTGTTCTTAATGAAGAATCATTGCGCAAAAATTTTGTGCTTGTATATGCGTTGCTGGATGAAGTTATTGTAAGTTCCACTTCATTCTTTAATTTCCCTTTCTTGGATGTTTTCGGGGTTTCTACTATGGTGGAAGCTGGTATGAAATGGTTAGTGTATTTGATTCTGTTTACTTGGTTTTAACTGCTGCATGTGAAGATCCATCTGATTAGATGTTTGTCAAAGAAATCTAGTAGACGATATTTCCAGTTTGATGTTTTCAAATGGTGATGGAAGAGTATCTTCACTTAAAAGAAACAAAAAATGTTAATCTTCACTTAAAAGAAACAAAAAATGTTAACTTATTGTGAATAAAGCTCAAGGCTTTCTTGATTATCCGTTGACTTGCAACTTTTGCAACATGATTTGTTCCCTCTATGCATTCAGGATTTTGGCTATGTGCAAACAACATCAACTGAGGTTATGAAATCCTATGTATTCAATGAGCCAATTGCAGTGGATGCTGCACATTTGCCAAGCCTTGGTCCTGCTTCGTTCTTTGTGGTAACAACTTGTTTTAGCAACATAAACTGCAACTATGGTCTTTGAAAGGTGAGTTTAATTACCTTTTTAAATCCACAATCAGCAAGGGGCCAAAAGGATGCCAGGAACAGCGATCACGAAATCTATAATTTCTAAGGAGCCGGGCAGGAAGAGAGAAGAAATCTTTGTGGATGTAATTGAGAAAATAAGTGTCACATTCAGCTCTAGTGTGAGTGTTACCTCCACAAGACATCACGTTTACTATTTTCTTCTCATTTCATTTATCTTATGTGATTTTTTCCTTAGTAACGTGTGGAGAAACTTTGATCACACAGGGATACATACTCACTTCTGAAATTGATGGAACAATTCAAATGAAAAGTTATCTTGGAGGCAATCCAGAAATCCGGCTAGCTCTAAATAATGATTGAGCGTAGGAAGAGGTGAAGCATCAATTTATGCTAGTTTGGTAGTAGAAATGGTTTTGGATCTTTGGGCCTTTTCCTCTTCATATTTTTGATGGCTCTTGCATCATACATTAGGAAAATGTGATCAGTATGTTCATGAAATTTGAGTTTTACAAGTCTAAACTTGTCATTTTGAACTCTAGGACAATCAAATGTCTGCTATGTTCCCTTTACAATTTTCAATTTTATTATTCTTTCTTGAAGAAATCATTGCTACCTTTACTGCAGTGCATAATATTGGGAATATTTTCAAGTCATTTCATTTTCCTTGTATAATACTTATTTGCTTCTTCTTGCCACAGATTACAGTGCACCTCGGTCAGGTGGAGTGATTCTGGATGATTGTAATTTCCATGAACTAGTACATCTCAACAGTTTTGATGTAGATAGGACTTTGACTATGGTTAGTATAAATGTAATGTGAATCATGTAAGTCTCACATGCTTTTACTTATATTTTTATAGTTATGGAGGATAATTTTGATAGGTGGCACCTGAAGGTGAACTTCATGTCATGAACTACCGTATAACCAAGGCATTCAAGCCACCTTTTCGCATTAACACTCTGACTGAAGAAGCAGGACCTTTTAAGGTGAGTATAAGCCTTAAGAGTCTCATATCCTGTCTATTGTTAACCTCAGTAGGTTCTCTCAGGCTGAATTGATTGCCAAAGTGCGAGCTGATTTCTCCTCTGCTATTACTGCAAACACTGTGCTTGTGGAGATCCCAGTGCCACCATATATTAACAGGTGTTTCTATTAAAAATATAACCCTTTTGTCTTGAGGAATAAGCAAGATTTCAGTCTAGGAGACAATTGGCTAATGAACTTAAGTAATTCTTTTGTCTTCTTATTTGCTTGTTTCACTTTTGACTGCACTCTTTAGATGAAGAATGACAAGGACAATAAGTTTGCAGAAATGGTTTTTTTAGTTGTCTTTTGGTATGCCAACATGGATCTTGGACAATTATTTCGTGGGCACATATATTCTAGTGCAAAAACTGATAAGTTGGATCATTTGAAGAGTTAGACAGGAAGCTGACTTTAACTTATGGGAAGAAGAAGGTATATTGTGACGGATATCAGATAAAACAAGAAAGAATAAGTAAAAATGTCTCATGCACCATGGAAGAGCAGAAACGGGAAAGCTAATCCCAGAACGCTTTGCTTTTGTAATTATGCGTACATTTTCACTGCTTTTATGAAATCCCCCCTTTTCTTTTTCTCTTTTAACAAATAAAGATGCATGAAAATTCACTGAATTGCTAAGATCCTGTTTATGAGCATACACTTCATGCAAATCTTCATGAAAATGTGGTATATATATGCTTTCAGGGTTGGTTTTGAATTGGAACCGGGAACAGTTGAGAACACTACTGATTTTAAGAAATCAAGTAAGAGAGTTGTTTGGGGGTTGAAGAAGGTAACAAATTTCCCCCATGGTACACTCTTAAATATAGGCCATATAGTATTGCAGGAATTCTCCCTTGGCTTCTTGTTCCAGTATGTAATTGCTCGGATTATCAATCTTACTCATAAGAACTTATAAATGTTAGATTGTTGGAGGATCTGAACACACACTTCATGCGAGGCTTACATTCTCACGTAAGATGCATGGTAAAAGATTTTCACTTTGTTCCATTTAATAAAATTTCATATCATAAGCTGGGAAGTATAAATCTGTTCCTTTGGTGCTGGAAATGTCTCCAGGAAGCTGGACCAATTAACATGATCTTTATAATTCCAATGCGCAATGTGTCAGGGCTTCAGGTAAACATGAAAAGCATAGTTATGAGAATTTATTCTCTTCTAAAAATCATGACGATTGATGACAATTGCAAATTTTCATACGAGAGGAGAAAAAAGACAATAAGAGCTTAATTGTGATGACCAACAGCTTACCCTGTTTGAATTGTTATTACGTTCTGCTTATTCACACTCCCGTCCTTGGGGATATTAGTACTTTGGCTTTTAGATTCTTTGGGCTGACGATTTCGAGCATCCATGTGGTGGTGCATTTTGTGGATCAATGTTGTCACATCCACCGTTGAATCATATTGAAACACCAATTGCCCTTTTCTGCGGTTTCCTGCTACAGGTAAAATATTTGCAAATAGCAAAGAAATCGTCAACCTCTGATCCGTATAGATGGGTGAGATACGTCACACAAGCAAACTCCTATGTTACACGATTGTGACTGTACCCCCTTATTTCTGGTTCTGCCCCTTTTCCAATTCCAGTACAACTGCAATCAGTTGGAATCGGTGAAAAACAAGTTTCAGGACTTGGTGAGCTATAGCTGACCCTATCTAACTTGTATTTTCTTTCTCTTTTTCTTTTTCTTACTCAAATGATGGTTGCAATAATAGTTTGGTATCTTGTAATTATATGCTTAATCCTCACTTATCATGTCATCATAGTAAGACTTACTAAGGTATCATTTGTCATGCGGACTTGCATGTAATTAATTCTTGCTATATGTCACTCTGTTTAATAAGATTATGCTTGCAGATTTGCACGTAGTCATGTGATATTGCTGGTTGACGAGGTGAGCCCGCTCTTAAAATGTTAATATCCCCAGTTGAGCACGTGGTGACTCCAAAATGCTGCAATTTCCAGACGAATACATTAGATTTTCTGGAGAATCCCACGCTCATGCTCTGCTGGTTAGGGCGTGTATGTGTATCATTAAAGATGAGGTTGACAGGAACTTGATTCCACTTTTCCCCGGTCAAAAAGCAATAATCAACATAGACAATACATGATATATCTTGTTATCCTAATAGGGGAGAACAAAATGCTCGTAAGCTAAATAGATTCTTCAAGTCCTAAGGGAATGTATCCTTCTTTTAGTAAGCAGAAACTTGAAAGAAACGCCACTAGGTTTTCCATACCTTTTCTAGCTTTTGTTATTTGACGTTAAATATTTAGAAGTCCTTGTTTTAGAGAACTCGATGCTCGTTCGGTTGCTTAGTATGTCAAAGTTTATTTCCCTTTTCTGGGTCTTGATAGGCAGCTTTAGTGCTTCAATTTGACTACTTTGTCAAGACAAGGGGAATCATGCTTAATCATTTCTCAACCAACTAAAGCTTCTTGAAACTGAAAAATCAGCCATGGCTTTAGATCATGGATCATGCATAAGCGTTATTCCTTTAACCGAAAAATAACCCCTAAAGATGTAATTTAAAAAGGAGAAAGTCCAAATCAATGAAGAGAGGCGGCTATAGATAAAGCTAGGAAGGAATTAACCATGTGCTCCTCCTTAAGCTTTTACTTGGGAAGGGAATCGGTAGAATCCATTCTAGATTGTATTGGTTGCCCATCACTTCCACCTTTGTCGACATGATTAAAGCTCGCAGCGTCCGGGAATCCTGGCCTGTCAATTTAAGAGTTTTAGCTAAATTAGACTGTTGTTGAGCAATGTTTATGATTGTCAACAGGACACAATATTCTGAAGAAAAATAGAGAATAGGGGAGACACAAGGTTCAAATCATCGTTTTAAACTGTTTTGTAGCTCAAGATTGGTGGAAGAAAAAGGGGAACAGTAGGAAAAGGTATGTGGACCGTGTCTTCACCTCATTTTTAGTTCACGACTACTAAACAAAATGACTCAAGATCAGACATAATGATATCTATTATGTTGCTTAACTGGTGATTGATGATTTAGCCTCTCAACCTCTCAAGCACGAAATTTTCTTTAGCATGTCCTCTACCCCTGTGGTGGTAATACCTTTAACCACTTCAGGATAAATCGCTCAGCCTAGTGGTTGAAAACTGAATCATTCCTCATGTATGCATCCTTCTAAATCTAACATGTATTTGTGTGCGTAGGGAAGTCTTCGAAATCTAGTAACTTTATTTTGTTCCTTTTGGTGACAAATTGTCAAAAAAGAAAATAAATATACTCCATCTCATCATTAGCTGGTCTAAGAGCTTGAGCATGTTGGAATTTTATGTCAATCAGTCAAGAAAAATACCATGCACGCCGTATTTATGGTTATTAATAATCTTACGACTTTTTAGGCATTGGTTTCTCTATTTTTATACATTTTTAGACATGTTACTTACGGGGTAAATCTTAATCGATCCATTTCACATCGACAGGGAAATGAAAAATGCGTACGGAAAGATGCTTGTTATGAGAAGGTGAGCCTATAAAAGGCGTACCATTTGCACGCACTCTCCTGAGACCCGTTTCTAAAAGGAATCTGATCGTACTCTGCCATATCCAACCATAGATCTCTGTTCCTCTTGCCTACGTAGCACCTATGTTTGTCTTTGCTTCTCTTTAATCAGTGTCTCCGTAGCCAAATCCTCTGTACATGTTCTGATAAAGAAAAGTGTGCTTGAAAGAGGAAAAGAAACGTTTTCAGAGCAAAAGCTTGGGAGATAAGTATGTCACGAGAGCTACCAGATTGTTGTTATCAAAACAAACCAGTCTTAATCCCCCCAAGTAAACCAACCCCAAAGCATTCTCTCCATCTATCCAATCTTGATGACCAAAATTTCCTCAGGTTCTCCATTAAATATCTCTATGTTTATAAGAAGTCCGTGAGCCCAGATATCTTGAAGTTTTCACTGTCTAACGTTCTTGTGGAGTACTATCCATTAGCTGGAAGGTTGAGAACGAGCATAGAAGATGATCAAAAGCTTGAAATTAATTGTAACGGGGAAGGAGCTATCTTTGCTGAAGCTTTCATGGATATCACGGCTGAAGAACTCCTTGAACTTTCTAGGAAACCAAACAGGTCGTGGCGAAAGTTTCTATATAGAGTGGAAGCTCAGAGTTTCCTGGACTGCCCTCCCCTCGTAGTTCAGGTACGATTTCTCTTATTCTTCTGACAGTCAATTAAGAGCTTTCTTTCTGTTAAATGTTCTGTCTTCATGCTGCTCTCCCATCACTCAGTAACAAAATCTTCATAAAAATTCACACGCAAGTTTTATATTCTACCGAGTAGAATTAGTTCCTTACCATAATTTATTGATTGACTTGTGGTTTGATTAACTGGTATATTTGTTGGTGCTCAATTGATGAACATATACTATATCAAATTCTTTGAAACTGTGGAGATTCCAAATAACCATAGTGCGCCAATTCCATCTAACATATCCAACTGTAGATTAATGTAGTTCCAAGCTGTTCACTTTGATCTTTCTTTTTCAATCATACACATCAGCGAGAGTGACGCTGCCAATACAACATATTCATAATGGGACACTAGCCTCAGGAAGTGCCCACGACGTCGTTTGCCAGTCCCTGTCTGAGTCTCAGTTTCGGAATCCAAAGTCTTCTTTTTTTAATTTTTAGCATTATTTTTAGGCTAAAAAAATGAACAATCTAAAAGATTGTTTATTATAATTTAATATTTGAGATCAAATTCTCTATGATCATAACTTTATGATAACTCTATTTCAGACAATCTCATCCGTTCATCTCTCATAATCTCACATATTTACGTAGATGATCGTACTGAGATAGCATAGGTATGATATTATTAATATTTTCATTAATTGTCGGATTTGGCAGATAACGAAACTCCGGTGTGGAGGAATGATACTCTGCACCGCCATCAATCACTGTCTCTGTGACGGCATAGGCACATCGCAGTTCTTACATGCGTGGGCCCACCTCTCAACCAAGCCCAATCAAGATCTGCCAATCACACCACGTCACTCCCGCCACGTGTTAAGAGCCCGAAATCCCCCGCATGTAAACTTCACTCACGCTCATTTTGCCAGAAACACCCCCAGTGACAACGACCACATCATCCAATATTTACGGTCTCAACCACTGGTTCCCGTCTCCTTAACCTTCACCAACCCCCATATCCTACACCTTAAAAGGCAGTGTGTCCCGTCGATGAAGTGCACCACCTTTGAAACTCTGGCGTCCCACACTTGGCGCTCCTGGGTTCGAACACTCGACCTCGGTCATTGTCGGAACGCGAAGTTACTCTTCTCCGTCAACGTTAGAAAGAAACTGGTCCCAGAAATCCCGCAAGGGTATTACGGTAATGGGTTTGTACTAGGATGTGCAGAGTCAATTGTCAAGGATTTGGTGGACAGTAACTTGCATGAGACCGTGAAGTTGGTGCAGCGAGCCAAATCATGTCTAACGGACGAGTACGTGAGATCGCTGGTTGATTTGTTGGAAGATAAAACTGTAAGAACTGACCTTTCAATGAGTTTGGTGATATCACAATGGTCCAAACTCGGTTTGGAGGATTTGGATTTTGGAGAAGGGAAGCCATTGCATATGGGTCCTTTAACGAGTGATATTTACTGCTTGTTTTTACCGGTTGTTGGTGATTTTGATGCTGTCAGAGTTCTGGTTTCAGTGCCTGAGAGTTTGGTCGAAAGGTTTGAGTATTACATGAAGGAACTCTTGGACCAAGAACCAAATGGCTATCACGAAGAAGAAAATAGATTGGATTAAGGACCTTAGTACCTTATACCAATGTTTATTTTCTCATTCCATTTTACTCTTTTACGTAATAAATATCAATAACAGAATAAGATTATTTAAAAATTAACGACTTAGAAGATGGACAAGGTGTTCAAATTTTGTTGGTAATATTAAGGAAACGAATTGGCGCTCTTCTGTCCATTTTATCTTGTTCCATAAATCTTAGTCATTTATTTATATAAATTTTGCGTAAGTTTTACGTAAATAAATAGCTGAGATTCATAAAACAACATAAATAAATAGCTGAAATTTATATAAAAAAATAAAAACAAAGTAAAATGAGCAGAATATCTCGTCCCAATCGTTGTCGTTGCCTTTCAGCATTGTCATGGTATTAACCTCTCAGTCCTAACCTTTCGGGAACTTCAATTGCGTGGCGTCCTGGGAAAGGTGTATCACCTTTCACCTGTAGGAAACGGTGAGGATTGTTTTCTATACTTTATAGTCGCATGTTTTCTCTCTATTTCTTTGTGTTTTACGTACATGTCAATCGCTTCTGTGGAAAACTAAGGCAGTGTCCTCACCTGAAAAGTCTTACCGAATAGATCCTGAGATGATTCAGTTATGACAGCTTCGAAAACTAACACCAGGCAAAAACTCCTCAAGTCGTCCACTAAACTCCAAGGTCTACGTACGGAGAATTGAATATGCAAATATGTAATAAATACAAAATTCAATCCTAAATTCTGGATTTTTTTCAATTTAATATTTAAATTTTAATAATTAATTTAATTTAATTGATATTTGCACATTCAACATGTTTTTATTGAATCTTTTAACTAAACAAGTATATAAAACGCAAACTCCGTTAGTTGGACTACACTCCTGGAAGACCTTATAAAATATTTTTTATGGATACTAATTAATCAAACATATAGGAATAAATTAGGTATATCTGCAATAATAAACTATCTAAAGTAGGTTTTCCCTCTTTATTCCCACAACTTGTTCTCATAGTAAAACATAAAGGGCTCGTTTGGTAAACAACTTATCAACTATTTTTCAACTGATTAACACAAGTTAGTTATTTGACTATCTTAAAAAACTAATGAATGTGTTTACCGAATGGTCGATTGATTAACTTATTTAACTGCAACAAGTTGATTTTAGAAAAACTTCATAAGAGGAGTGTTTGGAATGTTCAGCCAAAAATTAATAGATTAAAAACTAATTATACCCTCCAAGCTTAGCATGAACCGTTGTTAGTCTAAAATAATTCAATGCTCATTATCAAAAGGGGCCGTTGATAACTGCCCTTTCTCAAACCACATCAAATCTTCTGTTTCAATTACTCTGTTCCAACTCTATTTCATTAATTTCATCCATATAGTTATGTGGAGTCCACACAAAGGTATAGATGAGATTTATTGAAACATGATAGGAACATTATAACCAGAACAAGGGGTCTGATCCCTTTTTCAAACAACTCCAATTCTTGACTTCTTCCTCCACTACTTATATATTTCTAATTAGTTTCCCGGAGTCTTTATGGCCAGGGACGAAGTCATGTATAGGGGAGGGGAGGCTATGGCCCCTCCTTTCAAATATTTTTTGTTTAAAATTATTTATATAATTAAAATTTTTAAAATTACAAATATAAGTGGTCCCTCCTTTAAAAAAAAATCCCTACCTTTAAAAATCTCGGCCCCCTCTTAAAGTTGAGTTTGGCTCCGTCCCTGCTTATGGCTTTCTTGTACTTGTATGATATGATACTTTCATAATTTTTGAATGCTATAGTAATATTATGAATAATTTAAACTAAAAATCGTGCATATATTTTACGATGATAAAATTTTTTACAATGAAGTAAGTTTTTCAGTTACAAAACTTGGAAGTATTGTTGAATTAGTGAAATAAGTTTGTGGGTTACAAAATAAAAAAAATATATTACAGTGACCAAAATTTAAAAAATATTATATGTTTTTTTACTAGAGTTAAAGACTTAATTTTTGTAAAATTAAATATCTAATTATAGTCTTATAAATTCTTTTTTTTTAAGTCATGCACTAATAAATCATTTTACACTTAAACATCTAATACTAAATAACTAATTTTACTAAACATCTTTAATAAATAATTAATGTTATCCGCTATTTTAATATACTGATATGTTCAACTGTTAACTAATCACTGATAAAATCAGTTAATAGCTAATGCAATCCGATGATTGTCAAAATACAATGGACAAATTCATTGCGGGAGGTAATTATGCAATGTCCTCTTCAAACATAAAATTGAAAAAGAGAGGTCATGTTCATCAACAATAACACACATATATATAAACTCCCTTTTGTTATGTTCTTTTCTCATTTAAGTAAACACTGATCAATCATGCGTTGGTGGCTCTTCCGTTGATTGGTGAAACAAAACGTAACCATAATCACGGTTTAGAGAGTGATAATATAATCTCTAATCACTAGCTTTATTCAATGTTTTAAAAACTGGACCGGTCCATCCGGTCCGATCGGAAAAAGTTTGAACCGTTCAGTGATTCGGTTCGGTTTTACCTAATAACCTCTCTACATAAAAACCGGCCGGTTCAACCTTTTTTTGGTCGGACCGAACGGTCC
>JAOTBA010000002.1:1161388-1173382 GCA_025629845.1 Erythroxylum squamatum
AGAGCCCTAGAGGAGGTAAAGGGCTCTTGGGGTGGGGCCTTAGGGCTTAGCCTGTATACTTCTGTTCACAAGGAATCATCACATATTTGATTGGTCGACTGTTGATTGATCACTGGCCACCCTGCTCAGCATCAGGTTCCCAGCAGCCTTCGAGTTCCCTAGTAGCTTCAACTTCCACCTTGCCGTTGGAAGCGACACATTCGTAATTGATTCAATCAAGGAACGTTTACTCAGGGGATTAGAGGATCATCAATTAGGAAAATATCTCATTTTTCCTCATTTGATATGACTCGAACTCAAGATCTTTGTAAATGAGAGCCTTAAGTGAGGAGTGTATACTAGTTAGGCCACTCTTCGTTATCAGTCAAATGCTTGTTTTTGTTAATATAGGATGTTTACTAAATGTACGTCCATCTATTAGCTATATAAAAAAATATTATTAAATTAAAATTTTTATTTATTATTTAAAATTTAAAATATATTATATTATATTATATTTTTATTTATTATTTATTATTTAAAAATTAAAAATTATTTATTAAATTAACATTTTATTAGATTATTAGAAATTAAACACTTTAAAATATTTTATTTTTATTAAAACTAATTGACAAAAGTTGTAAAACTCTTTTTCTTTGCTAGGTAGGTAGGGAATATGCAATTTGTGTTTAGGTCATGAATGCTCATCTTCTTCTCCATATTTAAATCCTTGTGCTGTAGAATCGAAGTTGAATAGGCAACTAGACCTAGCACTCGATGAGGAAAACGAAAGAATAGGCAATTAGGCTATCACGATATTACTTTATAGACCCACATGAGATGAGATAGTGGTGTAGAGATATTATGCAGGATTCCCCTACTTTTCTTACACCTCCTTCCATTAATTTATTCTGCCCATCGAATGCTCAGCTCACTTCCCTTTCAAGTTTACATGTCAATGGACGCATTGTAGATCGGATAACACGTTTTCGTTACTTTGTAATACTACTTTCTTCTAAGAAAATTCATCTACCTAGCAATTGAGACTCACAAAAATTGAACGGATGTGTTAAATGACCGTTTCATCACAATAGCTTGTGAGGTCAATTTAATTGGTTTTATATATTCACTAACATACCCCTTCAAGTGAAATCCCTTTAGGCTTGAAACTTGCATAGATCCACTCTACTTTGTGCTGAATAATAGGTGGGTGGTACGATTTGAACTCGTGACTACTTAGTCACAAAGGCTCTGATACCATGTTAAATGATCGTTTCACCACAATAACTTAAGTTGTTGTGTGAAGCCAACTTAATTAATTTTAGATATTTACTAACAAGATGAGATAACTCGAAAATAGAGAAAACATAATTGCCAGGAACAAAAGATCTGATACCTTTACGTAAGATCCATACCCTTCAAAATACATGATGTTATGATGGTTGACAATAAGTTGGATTAGTTTCAAATAGCTTTGGATTGATAATGAATTATTTTAAGTTGAGTCATCAATAGATAATTGTAATTAAGTTTGAATTTATTTATTTAAATGATTAAAAAATTGAATCGATTTAAACGGTTTTATAATGAAAACTTTAAATCAATCATCTTTTCAGTTTAGTTTTTAACTTTTTGGTTTGATTTGTTTTAATAATCTTTGTTGTTAAAAATAATCGGATTATTAAGTAATCGGTTATTTTTTATAAATTAATCAATTTTTATAAACTAAAATTAATTAATTAATTTTTATTTAATAGTTTTATAAACTTTAAATTATTCGATGGATAAAGATAATCTTTTTCAATCATATTTCAAATTATTTAATTTTATACAACCTTTGATATGATGGTTACCTAAATTAGAATTTGTATTTGATTATTCCTGATACAAAGGAGCCCACATTTAGTACATGGATCGTGTTGTACAGTGATCATGTCTTAAGTGGTCTATCTTTGGATCTTATGGTTCACTGCTCATAATTATATTCTAAACTTTGTTATGCTACACTTTATTCTAAACTCAATAACTCAAAATAATAATAAAAAATATATAAAGCGTATCCTTTTTATGAAATAAGTCACAATTATTATACTTTATGTTATTGATTTAATATTTAAATATAGTTAATAAAATTTAAATTATATTATTTGATTGAAAGAAATTAATTTATCTAAGGGATCAAATTCCCAACAGGACCTTGCAAACGTTGGCATCAACAAAAGCATGTTCTTCTCTAACCTTTTGCTCTCGTCCTGTCCCAAAAGCTGTACATGAAAACTATTTATGAATGTCTATGTAAGGTGGTGTGTCGGCAAGAATTTTAGAACCAATAATGTCTTTGGCCATTCCTTTTTGTTTAAAACAATCATTCCATATTTTTTTAATTAAAAAATAGAATTTTTTTAAATAGTCAATTTGTGATTGTATAAAAAAGAGTTCATGTCGGAATGTATTTCACTCAGGATTAGGCTTCAAGGCCCGGTGAAGCTGATTGCAATGGGCCTCTTTCATGCCCATATCCCACTTACCATGGATAGGCTATTAGCCATAACGATCACGAGCCCACCTAAAAGCCCATTTCTTATCAATTTTTTTAATGTTTATATTCAATGGTTTAAATTTTTTTTAAAAAAATCTAATGGTGAAAATTTTTGAAAATTTTCGTTTTAATTTTCTTGAAAAAACTTATACTATTAGACTTTGGTTTAAAAAACGACAAAACACACGTGGTATGAATGTTAGATGTGGACTAATCAAATGTTAATAATACGGTAATCTAACTTAACTATTAAATCTAACCTGAACCAATTAAATTCAACTTAAATTAATAATTTAATATAATTATAATAAAATTATTAATTTAGATTATATTTAATTAGTTCAATTTGAGTTTAAGTGTTAAGTTGATGTAAGCATAATTTACTGCATAGACATAATTGCAATAGTCTTTTAACCTAGATCTTAAAATTCTATGTTTTTCACTAAAATATAAAATAGGAATTACATACCTTGGTCCACGAGAATAGCTTAATCGTAATTGAGAAAAACACCTCAAAGTGATTGAAAATGGAGAAACTTGATTTCTCTCCTTTTTCTCTCAATAATCCTGCTTTCTGATGGTGGAAAACATAAAAAAAAAGAGAGGTGTATATGCAAGAGAGAGGACCAAATTCTATGAAATAGTTATATCTTAACCTTTCTCATCAAATCGTGAGTTTAAAAAAATAACCCCATATGACTTAATTAAATTGACTAATCAGAATTTAGCACTCAATATTATAATAACCATAATTATTAATGAGCTATATATTATATATAGGTTTTACATTCTCTCACTTGGTTCATTAATTGAAAAAAGTTATTTCATGGTTTAATAATAAATAAACATTCTGCATATAAATTTTGCTAAATTCTTTAATGTTGATCACATCATAAATCACAATCAAACAAAGATATTAATAAGAGTCGTAGCGATTTCACATTTTAACAAACAACATAATTCCTTCCATGTACAATAATATTAGCACTTTATTCAATATGACTTATAAATAGGAAACACATTAATAGTCCAACAATAATGTCTTACTTAAAGACAAATCATATCAATATGGTTCATAAATAGGAAACACATTAATGGTCCAACAATAAAGTCTTACTTAAAGACAAATCATATCATCATAATTTATTCACAAATGTATACTATAAAATAGGATTGACAGAAACATAACCATAACTGAGCTCACATTGTCAAAATATAAACATCATAAATCTAAAAAATGGTATCCCATAATACTCATTCTTTCAGAATGTTCTATAAAGATTTTCAGTGTCAATCCTTTTGTCAAAAGATCTGTAATCATATAATTAATGCTAATATGTTGCAAGTATTTTAATTCCATATGTTTAGCATCTTTAGAATATTTGTCGTTCTTTGAAAAGAAAACTGTTGGAGAATTATCACAATAAAATTTTGGTAGTTTGGTAATACTGTCGACAACTGCAAGTCGCGTAATCATAATCCTTGAATTGTAGCTTTAAAACATGCTACAAATTCCGCTTCTATGGTGGACGCAACAATGATATACTGCTTCACTTTTTTTTCCAAAAAATAGCCCCTTCAGCCAATAGAAAAAGATAGCCAAAAGTAAACTTTGTGGTATCAATGCAACCAATATAATCTGAATTTGAATATTCAGTCACTTCGAGATTACTGAATCTCCTATAAATGAGCGTATGATCTTTAGTACCTTATAGATATCTTAAAACTTTCTTTGCAACTTTCCAATGATCCAATCCAGGATTACTTTGATACCTGTTCAGCATATTGACAACAAAGCTAATGTCTGGACTGATTCAAGTTTGAGCTTACATTAGGCTTCCAACAATTGATACATAAGGAATATTTGTCATTTGCTTATGTTCCAATTCATTATTTGGACATTGATCAAGACTAAATTTGTCTCCCTTTTAAATTAGAACTACACTTGCAGAATAATTTTTTATGTCAGATCTCTCTAAGACCTTATCAATATAAGCTTTTCGAGATAAGCCTAATACTCCTTGTGACCTATCACAAAATATTTCAATTCCTGTCACATAACTAGCTTCTCCCATATCTTTCATTTTAAAATTCTAAAGAGAAATTTCTTGGTGTTGTGCATTAAACCAAGATCATTAGTAGCTAACAAGATATCATCAACATAAAGTACCAAAAATATGAACTTACTCCCACTATTTTTTAGATATGTGCACTGATCAACGATGATTTTTTAAAATCCAAAGGAGGTAATAGTATCATTGAACTTAAGATACCATTGTCAGGAGGCTTGCTTAAGTCCATATATGGACTTCTTAAGTTTACACACCATGTCTTTCTTTCCTTCAATTGAAAAACCTTCAGGTTGATCTATATACACATCTTCCTCTAAATTACCATTAAGAAAGGTTGTTTTCACATCCATTTGATTTAACTCTAAATTATAATAAGCCATTAGTGTCATAATAATTCTAAAGGAGTTTTTCTTTGAAACAGGTGAAAAGGTCTCCTTATAATTAATGTCATCTTTCTAAGTATAACCTTTGGCAATAAGTCTAACTTTATATCTTTCAATATTTCCATAAGAGTCTCATTTGGTCTTAAAACCCCACTTACATCTGACTCTCTTACAACCTTCAGGCAATTTGACTAAATCCCAAACTTCATTCTACTTTATCGAATTTAACTCTTCTTTCATAACATTAATCCATTTACTAGAATTAACACTTTCAAAGGCTTATGAAAACGAAACTGGATCATCCTTATTTCCTTGACTCTTATAAATATACCATATAATCATTAGAAACAACTAGTTTTCTAAGTCTCTGAGACCTTCTTAATGTTATTTCTTGTGGTTATTCTACAATTGAAACATTAATTGTAGGTTCAATAGCTTCATTAATATAGGCTCTTCATGCAGTGTTTGATCATTTATTTGTTGCTTCTGTAAATTATCAAATTGTTATACAACTATAGGAGTAACATGTATTGAATAAGTCGGTAAGGGAACTTGAACTTTTATTTCTTGAATAACTACATTACGTGGTTTTTCAACACTCCCACTGGTTTCATCATTCTCAATAAACCTAGCATTTCCAATGTTAACAATTTTTTTGGTATAATTAAGACAATAAAATCTATACCCTATCGACTTTTATGGATAACCAATAAAAAATCCATTAATTGTTCTTGCATCCAATTTCTTTTCATGTGGATTATAAATTCTTACTTCCATTGGACAATCCCAAACATGTAGGTGCCTTAGACTAGGTTTCCTTCTAGTCTATAATTCAAAAGGAGTATTTGGAACTACTTTCCTAGGAACCCTATTTAACAAATAAACAATAGACTTCAACGCATGCATCCACAATGATAAGGGTAAAGTTGAATTACTTAACATACTCCTAACCATATCCATTAATGTACGATTACGCTTTTCTGCTATACCATTTTGTTATGGTTTACCTGGCATTGTGTATTGAACACATATACCATGCTTTTCAAGAAATTTGGCAAATGGACCTAGGCATTGTCTTAACTTATTATATTTGTTGTAAAATTCACCAACCCGATCAGATCTGACAATTTTCATCTTTTTATCTAATTACCTTTCCACCTCATAAACAAACGCCTCTAACGCATTTGTTGCTTAAGTCTTCTCATGCAATAAATAAACATATTCATAACATGAAAAGTCATCAATAAATGTGATGAAATACTTTTCTCCACGAAAAAATGGAACATCAAAAGGCCCACATATATCAGCGTGTAAAATTTTCAAAAAGTTGTGTGCTTCTTGTGGCTCTTTTCTTTGCGTGTTTGGTTTGCTTACCCTTAATGCAATCCCCACACACACCAAAATCAGTAAAGTCTAGATCTAGTAAAATTTCATTCTTTATTAGTCTTTGTAGTTTTTCTTTGGAAATATGACATACATTTGTGTCACAAGAAAGTTGAACTTTCATTAATTAAACCACGTTTAGTACCAACACTATGATGCATGGTTAGTATGGTTTCAGCAAAAAGGTTATCGAGATTTAACTTGTATAGGCCATCATAAAGAATACTAGAACCTATAAGGCAATTGTTTTTAAATAAACTGAAATATCCATTCCCAATTTTGAAAGTATAACCAACACAATCAAGTTTAGATAAGGAAACTAAATTATAGGAAACAGAAGGTACATAAAGTGTCTAAAATAAATCTAACTGAAGTCCATTATCTAAAATCAAACGATAAGTTCCTATGGCTTTAACTGGAGCTTTGACACAGTTTCCCGTCAAAGCAAACTTTTCATTTGGGTTTGTAGTTTGGGTTGTAAGGAATCTCTACAAGGTATTTAAAACATAAGTGGTACAACTATAATCTATCCACCAACTATTATAAGGAACTTCAGCCAAATTATATTTGAAATATACTAAAGCACTAAGTCTACCTTTCTTTTTGTACCAACCTCTATGTTTTAGGCAAATTTTCTAATAATGCCCAAGTTTCTTGCAAACATGACATCTATCACCTTTATGTTCCTTCTTTTGAACTTGACTAAAGGATTCTTTAACTTTAAATGGTCCTTGCTTACCCTTGCCTTTGCCATAATTCCCTTGATTCTTTAGCCTTGCCTCCTCTTAAACAAGCATACTGGCTAATTTATTCACATTATACTTATCCTTTATAGTGTTATAATTCATTTGGAATGACCTATACTACTTAGGAGGCAAAGAACTAAGAATGAATTGCACTAGGACAAATTCAGCAACTTGCATTCCCAATGTTTTTAGTCTTATTGCTATATTTGTCATTTCAATGACATGTTCGTGCAAGCTTCATAAATCATCTTCATAGTGATTAACTTAGCTATTAATGTCTCTGTAAGTGACTTATCAGCAATTTGGGAATGCTTTTCCACAAATTTCATAAATTTTTTAGCAACTTCAATGTTGGGAAGAGTTGTCTTAATGTTGTTAGCAACAGTCATTCACATAAACACTAAGCTCAATCTGTTTGATCTTTCTCAAGCTTTATAGAAATATTTTTCATCGGCAATGCTTGCATAAGTAATAGCAGCTAGTTTCTCAACTTGAAGTGCCAAATCAAGATCTAACACACCAAGGTGAAATTGGACTTGTTCACACTAGTCAGAGTAATTTAATTCATTAAAGGATGAAATTAATGAAGCAACCAAATTAAAGTTAATAGGAACAGAAATTGCAAAACATAATAGAATGCTCACACATTAATTCTTTGAGTCATAAAACTTAACACTTAAATAAGAATTTTAAAACAACTATTCCACATAAAACATTTAGTTTATATCTAAGATCTCCTTTGGGCGATTTTAAGGCATACCATAATTACAATCGTGTTGCTAATTTTAGATTACTTAATTGTTAATTAAATATACCTCCAACAAACATGTTAGCTATCTTTGGATATACTAAACACATCCATTCTAATCATATAAATTAAAACTTTAGGCCCACGAATTATAAAATTAATTGATTAACCTTTGGGTAACCCTAAAATATTTTATAATCAGTGAACTTCAAATACCCATAAATTCATTATATCAATTTTCTTAATAAGCATCCGTAAATCATGAGTAATTTAATTAAAATATTTCATAAATTAATATTCATATCTAATAAATATAATCGTTAAGCATGTACCATTCATAGCATAATTTACTTCAGCTAGTGATACACTTAAAATTATGCATATGCATAAATAGATCATACTTTAATCAACAATGTACATGCCCACGTCATATTAAAATAACAATACTAATAAAAAAATAATAGTAACTCTCACATATATGGGTTCGAAAACTTTCATATAATAATAAGTTTCATCTATGTTGCATATAGTACACATATACAAATCTATAAACAAATAACATGGAGATCGGTAAAATAAAACAAAAAATATAAATGCCTACATGTAGCCTTGGTAATATACTGACTTTGTGAATAATTCCAATCCATAATTTGACCCATTTATTATTCAATGCATACACGGAAATCATACAAAAAATTATAAAGTTATCTTCTTTCATAAAACCATCTCGATGCTTATAAGTGGTAAGAACATGAGAGACTTTTTTTTTGACGAGAAATGGTAAGAACTATTATTGGCTTTCAAGCCGAATAGAGTCAGAAATACACATAGGCGGTCGTTGGGACCAAACCGCCTTGTCCGTCGAGATGGTAACAGCTCGAGCAAGCCTATGAGCTATTCCATTCGCAGATCATCTAACAAAGACTAATCGCACATCTCTTACCTCAGTGAGAAGGGATTTACAGTCTGAAACTAGCAGTCTGAAAGTAGAATCATCCATATAGTTAGGTTCAAGAATAGCCCGAACACAAGATTAGGCATCGGACTCCAAAACAGCAGGTGACCACCCGACATCCTTAATCCAACTCATGGCTTCTCGAATGGCCATAACCTCGATTGTTTTGGCATCAAAGTTACTAGGGACAGCTACCTGCACATCGCTGACAAAAGATCAAAGGGAATCATGCACGACAATACCCAAGTCAACAAAAAGACCATCAAAAAGCTCTCCATAAACATTCAATTTTAGAAGGTCGTAAGCTAGTTTAGACCATTTTTTGGGGTGAAAGAAACGGCAGAAGTAGAGGGGGACTCATTAGCTTGTAGCCAACTATTGAGGAAATTAAGCGCACGTCTAGCTACTTGCAGCGGGGTCATTCGTTTGTCTGTCCAAAACAACACATTTCGGGCTTCCCATATCACCCATAAAGTCACCACCATAATCTGCAAGTCAAATCCATGGAGCACATCCAGCATGCTCTCAAACCAGTCACGAAACCTCACATATTGGCTGAAGCGAAACCCAACTGCGGATGACAGCCAACAAGCCCTTGCAAATTCACAGTACACCAGCACATGAAGTTCAATTTCCTCACAAGATTGGTAAAAGGAACATAGGCCATCAACTTGGAGATTATGACGTTGGAGCAAGGTCACACAAGGAATGGCAGCATTCAAAGCCCGCCAAACGAAATTAAGGCATTTAGGTGGGATATGCAATGACCAAATTTTCCTCCACATACGTACTTGGACTTGGAGTTGCGGGTGTGGCTAGATAAAAAGCAATCGACGGTAAGCACTTTGAACTGTAAACAAACCTCTGTTATCAAATCTCCAAAACCAATCATCCTCGCCACCAGTTCAGCTTAGAGGGATTGATAATATGGTAGCAACATCTGGAGGTTCAAATGCCTGGAAATAACATCGGATTTTCGTCAGTGGTTAGCTATGAGGTTCGATACTAAAAGCAAATGGATATCGACAGGTCGTGCCATCGTGATTTTCATAGATGCCATAGATGGCAGCCAAGAATCCTCCCAGATAGAGATCGATGAGCCAGTAACCAACCCGTAAACAGGCACCTACCTTGATTAAGTCCTTACTCTCCCAAAAGCTCTGCCATATAAAACTCGGGTTATGGCCTAAAGTCGAGGCAAGGAAAGTAGTAGATGGAAAGTATTTTGCTTTCATGACCCTCGCGACAACCGAAGTGGGGTCCTTAAAAAGTCTCCATGTTTGTTTCCCTACCATGTAAAGATTAAAGTCAGGTAATTGCTTAAAGCTAAGTCCACCAAAAATTTCGGTTTACACATCCGTTCCCAACTCATCCAGGTAATACCTCGACCAGGTTGTGTTCCAGTACCCCTCCAAAAGTGACACATTATACGTTGTATTTCCATGCAGAGAGTCTTGGGAAGCAAGAAGAGATGCATAACATAATTTGGTAATGTAAGCAATACGGTCTTGAGCATGATTTCTTTCTCCGCCCTAGACAAGTAATTCCGCTTCCATGTGGTTAACTTCTTCCAAACCCGATCTTTAATAAAGTTAAAGACTGCCCTCTTGTTTAAGCCCATCTGAGTGGGTAGGCTCAAGTAGATACCGAAGTCTCCTTTCTCTTATATTCCAAGAGCACCGCAAATTTGATGTCGAATTGGATGGGGAACATTGTTGGAGAAACATAGGGAAGATTTCCCTAAATTGATATGTTGACCTGACGCTTGAGCATAGACTGCCATCACTTCTTTAACCACAGAAGAGTCTCCACTAGTCGCCTTAAAAACAAACAGACTATCATCTGCAAAAAAGAGATGGTTAATAGAAGGAGCCCCACGGGCCATAGAGCAACTGTGCCAAGTCCCTGCAGTCACACGAGATTGAATCAGCCGGGATAAACCCTCCACACACAAAATGAATAAATAGGGAGAGAGAGGGTCGCCCTGTCGTATGCCTCTGGATGGAGTAATCGGACCGAGATGCTGGCTTTGGTGTAGAACCTAATTCTTCAATGTCAAAATACAATTCAGAACAAGACGAATCCATTGTGGACTGAACCCCATTTTATCAAGCACTACCGTGATGTAACTCCACTCAAGCCGATCATAAGCCTTGGAGATGTCCATTTTCAGTGCTACACATCCATCCCTCCCACGCCTCCTATGCAGAAAAAAATGCATGAGTTTAAAGGCAATGGTACTATCATCCTGGATGCTGCGATTAGGAACAAAGGTACACTGAGAAGAAGAAATAATAGTCGATAGAATTCTTCTCAATCGATTAGTGATAGCTTTGCTCACGATCTTGTAAACCACATTACATAATGCGATAGGCTTGAGATCTCCTATAACTTCTGGCATGATCTTTTTCGGAATAAGCACTAGGAGAGTATGGTTCAATGCAGAAGGAAACGATCCCTGGGCCAGATACTGTATACAGACATTGCAGATCGAGGGTCCAACAATATCCCAATAATGCTCTAATAAAATGAACAACACACACACATATGCATGACAGTCAAGTATAAACATAATATATCTCCCTTTGAATGCCTTAAAAACTTGATCTATGCAGCATAACAAAACATGAGATGCGGAGAAATTTTTAATAACCCAATAGATTCAAGAAGCAATTATGCGGAAATAATATGAATTAAACATATTTTAATGGACAATTCGTAGAATTTAGAACTAGCCTTTGATACTGCATGTAAGCATAATTTACTGCATAGATATAATTGCACATAACCCAGATCTTGAAATTATGTGTTTTGCACTAAAATATAAAATATGAATTACATACCTTAGTCCATGAGATTAGTTTAATTGTAATTGAGAAAAATATCTCAAAATGATTGAATATGGAGAAACTTGATTTCTCTCATATTTCCCTCAATAATCATTCTTTTTAATGTTGAAAAACATAAAGAAGAGGCGTATATGTTAGAGAGAGGACCGGTTTCTATAAACTTGGTATACCTTAACCGTTCCTATCAAACGATGAGTTAAAAAAATACCTTATATGACTTAATTAAATTGATCAATCAAAATTTAGCATTCAATATTGTTAAAACTGTTATAAAAGATAGAAATAATATGGTGTGCCACTAATTGTAGATGCACCATTTAATAGTTAGTGTACGTTATTG
>JAOTBA010000002.1:1182705-1192761 GCA_025629845.1 Erythroxylum squamatum
GACAGAGGATCCGGACTCAATCAACTTACCATCCTCGCCTACGAGTCCAGATCCTCTGTCCAATATTATGGTGTCTTATTGTGTCCAATAAATCTAAGCCATTTATTTATGTGGGGCCCGCATAAGACCTGCGTGAGTCCCGCAAAATAAATAGCTGAAATTTCATGAGATAAAATAAAACAGAGTAAAACTGGACAAAAGATCTGGGACGCTCGCCTGCACCTCTTATTGTACTTGCAGCGTCCTATTGCATTTACCTTTTCTTCAATTTACCTTTTTTTTACTGACTTGTTTTGTATTTTCTCATCTTCCTGTTGGTTCTGATACTCATCTTGTTCTATAAATTGCCCCTTCAACACTCTTATACACCTCTTCACTTCTCTTTTCCTCTCTATAGATTTACGCTCTTTTAGTTCTTAGCTCTCTCTGTTTCTGTTTAAGAGCTGAGGCTCTGCTGATCTTCTTACCAACTTTCTTTCTGTTTTCTTGGAAACTCTTTCTGGGTTTGGCTCTTCTCCGAGTCTCTGTTTCTGGGTTAGTCGAAATCCTCTAGAAAGTTTAAATCTTTCTCTAATCAGAGACAAGAGTTTCTACTTTCTGGCTGAGATCTGAGACTGTTCTTCTGCACAGAAATGAAACCCCTCGCTTCTCTTAAAACTTGAAGCTTCATGGTTTGATTTTTGGTGTTTGAGATTCATGTCTCCAGTTCTCAGTGAAATCCTCCGTTCCGGGTTTATGGTCAGTTCTTCTCTGAGACGCAGGACTCACCTTGTTCAATCTTTCTCAGTCGTGTTCCTCTACTGGTTCTATGTGTTCTCATAAATAGTGTGTGTTTTAACGTACTGAATCGTATAGTATAACTTCTTATATAGTCATCTTAGTACTTAGTTGTAGTATCAGAACTTGGTGTCCTGCGTCTTTCGCGTCTCTAAGGTCATATCGAACATAAAGATCTCAATTTTCTTTGAGGTTACTAGAAGTCTGATTGGTGTAAATAATTTTTTTATCTTTGAGGGGGAATTTCTCTGTTTTTATGGCGTCTTCAAGTGGGAATTCCTCTGTTTGCACTCAATCTCAGCTTCAAAACTCGGGTTCTGAAGAGGACTTGATTCAGCTGATGGATCAGAGAAAAAGGAAGAGAATGCAATCCAACAGAGAATCTGCAAGACGATCGAGGATGAGAAAACAAAAACACTTGAATGATCTGATGGCACAAGCAACACAGCTAAACAAGGACAATAAGCAAATCCTGACAAGCATCAATATCGTTACGCAGCACTACCTGAACGCTGAGGCTGAGAACTCAATCTTAAGAGCCCAAATGACGGAACTGAACCAACGACTCGACTCATTAAATGAAATCCTTGACTTCATCAACACAAGTAATGGCATTTACGAAACTGATCAGGATCTCCAAACAAGCTCTGAAAGTTTCATGAATCCATTGAACTTGATCTATCTGAACCAACCCATCATGGCATCTCCAGCTCTCTTCCAATACTGAATCTATGGCTGTCTTGTTCTCATTATCATATTCTCTACGAGTGGAGAGGAAAATTCAGTTTTTTTTTTTCTGTTATTTTTTTGGTTTCTGCTACTTCAGGAGTTGTCTAAGTAACATCGGTAAATCGGTACAAGCAAGAAAATCTTTGGCCTGTAATTAGGCTCCACCTCCACAGGTTACCTACAGCCACCTATGGCTGTGGCTTCTGTTCAAGCATGTGTTTCTCTTCCAACCTTTTATTGGATGCCTCTCTCTGTTATAATGATTTGTGCCTTTTGTTTTTCTTCCTCTTATTTTCATTTTCTATGTCCGAAATTCTGAATGAATCAAATATTTATTTAAAAGCAAGCCGTAACAAATAAAATTTATTGGGATAATAAATTTTAAAAAATATTTTTATTTTAATTCTTTATAATTTTAATTAAGTTTTAAAATTTTAAAAATATTACAAATCAGTTCTAAATTTTATTTTTATTAATATTGGTTGAATAATTTCATAATATTAAATAGATGAATATAATTTAAATACATAATCCATAATACATTAATCACAATAAGTTGAAAAAATATATTGATAAATACAAAGAGTCGTATAATGACAATAATTAAACAAATTGAATTTTTTTTTATATATTCTAAGATATTGAAGTTAGAAAATTTTATTGTATAAAGTAATGTTTTAAAAATCAAACTGGTTCGGTTTAACAGTGAAAATCTTTAATCGACAAATTTTTAGTTCGGTTTTCAACTTTTCGGTTTGATTTAGTTTAATAATTTTTATTGTTAAAAATCGACTCGTTTATATTAATCGGCCAAATTTTGTAAACTAATAAGCTTTTATAAACTAAATGTCTCTGATTAATTTTTATTTAATAGTTTTTTTTAATTAAACTTTAAATTTTTCGATAGGTAAACATTATCTTCTTCAATTATTTTTCAAATTATTTAATTTTATTTAATCGATTTTATGATGATTTAATATTATGAATAGTAATGGAGCGGTTCATAGGCTAGTCCCGCCAATTTTTTAAAATAATTCTTTTAAAGGTAAAAGTATAAAATAACGTTTTTTTTTCTTTAATTGGGCCTGGCTTAAATAACCCAACTCTTATATCGTTTTGTGACTGATTTCAATCATGTTTTATTGACAGATATCCGGAACTTTCTCCGTCGGGAGTGGGAGGTGAGACTTGAGCATGTGCACCGCAAAGACAACCAGTGCGTAGACTGATTGGCAGCTCTTGCAGGGCAACGCAGTCCAAGCGTCCATGGTTTCCAGGCACCCCCTCTAGTCCTCCAGGACCTTCTCAACCAAGACCGTCACGGTGTTGAGTACCATCACGCGATGCGTGATCTAGTTTAGCTGTTTTACCTTTCCCTTGTATGTAAAAAAAAAAGAAAAGGTGTTGAGTTAACCTGAGTTTAGGCCTGACCTATGGATTGATCCATTGAAAATACTTAAATCTAGACCTATGGGCCGCCCATTACCATCCCTATTTAATATCGGTTTAATCTTTTAAATATTAAATTTTTTTATCGGTAAAAATATTGGAATAAAGAATAAATTATAGAAAAGAATCAAAAGATATGATCTGAAAGAGATATTAAACAGTTTACCTCTAAAATTCTGTCTCCATGATCACACCGCCTATTTAATCAAGATCAGTAGTTCAGTACCCACCGAAAGATTAGCACAGATGCTGTCTGAAAAACGTATATAATTTAGTAAGTAGAACCTGAAAAAGGTCATAATTTAAAGATGCTGATAAGTTAAAATAAATACATATATACAGTTGAGGAGAGACAAGATCACAGAACAAAATACTGTACATAAGAAAAATTGAGAGGCAAAATTAAAAAAAAAAAGTCCAAGTGGGCATTGGTCTCTGTTTCGACCCTGATTTGCTCTGTTTTGACCCTGATTTGCTCTGTTTTTGTCGTTGTTACCGAATGATTCTTGCCTTGGTTCAATGTATGTTAGATTAACGTTATGGTTCTGTTTCATGTTTGAATTCCAACTCCATTACACTAAAAATGACGAGGGAATCTTATGATTTTTCGGCTCCAAATCTCAGGCATGCATTGAAAACAGTGCTCAATGTCTCCAGTTGTAGGTTGGAATACATTAATGACAACTGTTTCAACTAAAAATACTACATATAGTAGTTCTGTGGAGTTGGCATATCTATTTAATTAATACGTGCCAGACTTGCCTATGAAATGTAATGGCACTTATAAGTAATAAAATGGGTTGGATGAATTGGTAGAGTCTGTTTTTGCGCGCTTATTAATCCGAACATCTTATAGCCACCTCCAGCATGTTTATCGTGAAGAGAATCAGTGTGTAGATCACATGACCTATTTAGCAGCCCTGGCTAGTCCTGGCATGCATCACTTATAAGTGCCCCCGTTGGCAGCCATGAACTTTCTTTACAGAGACAAGCACGGAGCTTTGTACCGTAGAATCCTGCGTTAGATAGTTTTTTTTTTTCCTGTTTCTCATTTTGATTTTACGTGTGCACAAAAAAAACATATCATTTTGGAGGTTCTTTTTAAGGATGAGCCCAACCGGACTTAAAAGCAGCCCGAGCTTGAATCTAACTCAACCCAATCTAAGTATTTTTAATTAAAATATAAAAATGATATCATTTCTTACAAAATGATGTTGATTTGCTTATATGTAACAAACCTTAGGCCATAGTAGGTTGACTGGATCTTGAGCTCCTCGATCTAGGCTTAGTTTAAACGTAACTGTCATCTCTACTTCTTTCTGACTTTAATGATTTAGATAATGACAACTTAGAGTAGAAATATTTAAGAGTTGCATGTCAAGTTGATTTTGAATTTTTATCTTATTAAAGGACATATTCGAAATATATGATTTATAAATTATTACACGTATATAAAGATTTATATAAAAATATTTTCAATTCTTAATGTCAATTAAATTAAATGCATCATTTAATTTTTAAATTGGTAATTCATTTAATTTTATCCGTTTAATTTTTTAAGTTCTATTTATTAAATGGATAGATTTTTATAAAATAGAATAGGCACAAAATAATGGAAATAAGTGATTATCATTGTTGTCTTGTCCAAGAGACACCATAGCTCAATGAGCACAAATGACCAAACACCTGCTTCCATTTTTAATGTTAAATTGTCATCTTACAAACTGATGTGAGATTACATACAGTGACATGCCCACACAAACATATAAACTAATCAAAGTGACGGACTGCAAAGATAATCCATATGCTAATCCGTGTAAATTTTGGTTGGTTATGGTAGCTACCACCTCAAATGACAGGCGCGATATTAAGTTATAGAGGTTTTAACCTTGTCCTTTTGGACAGCTTGATTATTTAGATTCTTTAGAAGATAAATTATTTGGTTGAGCTTCATCTTGCCCAGAAATTATTTGACGGAAATCTTGTTGAACGCGATGGTCATGTGACATGTTTTCAGGGCTGCAAGTGTTTTCATGTGATTGAGGATGCCATTGACTCTGCAGTACCGCATCTGATTGTGGTCCAATAGGAAGGCAATTAAAATCACTTTGGGACTCCGAAACAAATTGATGTGGATGCAAGATTTGTTGCATTTGCTGGGATCTTTGAGTTGTTGAAGGGCAGATATCATGTTGTCCAGGTGGAAGAGACAAACTTTGCACACTCCTAGAACGATCTTCAACAGTAATTTGCAGGAATTGGTTCTGCAACTCATACATTGGTCACTGTTCAGAGGGCTGTGAAAGTAGAACTTCATTCTGGTGCTCCACTCCAGACTCACACTTCACTTGAGTGCTGTGATCAGACGACAATTGAGAGTGATCAGAAGCGCTATTGTTTATCAGATGCTGGTGCTGTGGAGCCCGCTGCTTGTGTAGGCGTCGCTGTTGAACAAATGACTGCTGTTGAAACTGATTATGCTGCTGTTGGAATTGTTGCTGATGATGTGAATGAAGCACACTCTCTCTTGATGCTAGTGTGGACTGAAAATTCCTCGTTTCAGATTGATCAAGTAAATGGGGCTTCAAGTGTGCACTCTGTTGAGTTCCCTGTAAATTGGGCTGATTACTTGTGCAAGTCAAGTTTGTTTTTGGCATAGATTGCATGCTCACAGGACCTAGATTCTGAGCATTCATAACTGATCCAACTGATGTTACAACTTCATAGAAGTTTCCGGATCCATAATAATCACCAGTACTCACCTCATATCCATCACCTGAAAGATATTTCCAATTAGATTAACTTTACTGGTTCAAGCATACAATCATCAAAAGCCCAAGCAAACATAGAAGACAGAAAATTTGAGAGATTACCCTGCATCAGCTGTCGCTGATGTTGATCAAAATGTTGTAATGGTTTTAGAGAGCTAGCATAGGGAGTAGTCATGTAGCTCTCCGAGGTACTAAGTGAAAACGATCTAGAAGGGGGGGTTGAATAGATCTTTGAATCTTTTTCACAAAGTTTTACAAAAACAAAGAGTTAATACACACAATACAATCAAACAAATTCAAATGTAAAGAGTAAGGAAGAATGACAAACACTGTTTTTATAGAGGTTCGGTGTTAAGACCTATATCCTCTACCTAAGCTCCCACTTAGGATTTTGACAAACCACTTTACTGTACACTTTTTAGTTCAGTGTGAACTTTTACAACACCACTTGATTTCTGGCTCAAGCTACACCTCACAATTGATCTGTTTTTCGGCACAAATCCTACCTCACAAGTGATTCTCCTCTAATCACTCAGCTCACAATAACAATGATAGAAAATTGAGATGATAATGCTCAGTACAGCTGAATAGAATTAACAACAAGCTAAGAGCAAAATTGAGAGCAAATATGGAACTATGTGAATTTTCTTCACTTTGGACTTGTGTGTCTGATCCTTCGATGTTCCTTAATTTATTTGCAAGCTTCAAGATGATTTCTAGACGTTGTAGATCTCTTCTAGCCATTGTAGAATGCTCCTAGACGTTGTAGAATGATTTTTGTACCGTTTGATATTAATTGACTTCGTCAGATTATGTTCAGCTGCACCTGATAGTCGACTAGTACCTTATAGTCAACTTGTCTCCAAAGCATCAGTCGACTAGCACTCACGTTTTTTATAAGACTTTCAGCTCCGCTTTTCAAATAGTCGACTAATAGACTGTTAGTCGACTAATCCAGTTATCCAACTTACAGGTCCGATGTTTATAGACGACTTACAACATTCTGGTCGACTTGTCTAAACCCCACATAACAAATATGATAATTATTAGTCGACTGGTAACCTGTTGGTTGACTAGTGTGGCACCAACTGACAAATTTCAGATAATCTTCAATCTTTGTTGGTTGAGATGTTGATTTGAATTCTTCAAACATAATCTGCCCGTTGCTTATTTCTTACACATTTAAAATATGTCAATCTTGATTTGTATTAATCCTTTAATTGAGTTGCAATCCAAATCACCTGAAAATTATTTCTTAACCAATTCTATAAATTTTATTATTATCAAAACATAGAAGGATTTAATTTGTCAATTATCATTAGTCCAACAATATAAACTGTCTAATCATAATCTCTTACTAAACTTTCTTTTTTAAAGGAATAAAACAATATCCAAAAATTAAAAATAAGGATATAAATTATCTAATCATAACCACGAACCAAATTTTAATTTTCATTTCATAATCATTTCTCTATCCTCGTACCCCCAGTACACAATGTTGCTGTGCTTGTACCCACCAAACAAACTGTTGCTGTGCCCTCGCTCTCTTCTATTTATTGCAGAATAATCTCAACCAAAAGTCAACGCATCTGGTACTTAGGTATGAAGAAGATAGTCGTGACTGGAGCGTCTGGTTACCTAGGTGGTACACTATGCCACGCTCTACTCAAACAAGGCTACTCCGTACGTGCGTTAGTCCGACGAACCAGCGACCTCTCCTCTCTGCCCGACTGCAGGACCGCTGACGGCGCCTTCGAGCTTGCCTACGGCGATGTGACTGACGATCGCTCTCTCGTAAACGCCTTCTACGGATGTCACTTTATCTTTCACACCGCTGCCGTCGTCGAGCCCTGGTTGCCGGATCCTTCTAAATTCTTCGCTGTAAACACACTAATCGAGCTTTAACTGCTTTCAATTTATAATCAATGTGGCTTTTTTTTTTTTTTTGAAGAATTTGGTGTTGTTCTGTTTAGATTAACGTTGTGGGGCTGAGGAATGTGGTGGAAGCAGCCAAAGAGACGAAGACGATTGAGAAGATAGTTTATACGTCGTCGTTTTTCGCCCTTGGACCAACTGATGGATGTGTAGCTGACGAGAAAAAGGTTCATTTTTTTGTTATTAATAGAAAACAGGGATAAATATACAAATTGATATTATATACAGGGAAATGTAACGTGATTAGATAATTCTTATAGGTGCATGAAGAGAAATGTTTTTGTTCCGAGTATGAGAGATCGAAGGCAGCTGCTGATAAGATTGCACTAAGAGCTGCGGCGGAGGGAGTGCCTATAGTGGTAGTTTATCCCGGCGTTATATATGGTCCTGGGAAGCTCACTACAGGGAACATAGTAGCTCAATTGGTAAGATTTTTCTATTTTTATGTGATTACTCATACTAATTAATTCATGCAAAAGCAGTTCAATTTCATCACTTTAGTCCCAAGGTCTTATTGGTTCTGATTTTTCAGCTTATTGAACGCTTTAATGGGCGTTTACCGGGATACATTGGTAGTGGAAAAGACAAGTTTTCCTTCAGCCATGTTGATGATGTAGTGCAAGGTCACATTGCAGCGATGGACAGAGGTCAAACAGGTGAAAGGTACCTACTTACGGGAGAGAATGCGTCTTTTGTGCATGTTTTTGATATATCTGCTATTGTCACTGGTACCAAGAAACCAAGTTTAAACATTCCTCTATGGACGATTGAGGCATATGGATGGATACTGGTTCTTTACTCCCGGCTTACCGGAAAGCTTCCGCTCATTTCTCCTCCGGTATAACTCGGATTCATTTTGCTTTGAGTGTCACTTGTTTCTGTTTGAATCCTGACATGAACTTGTTTGTATAACCAAGCTGTTGGATACTTGCAGACTGTCCATGTTCTAAGACATCAGTGGTCGTACTCTTGCGAGAAGGCCAAAAGAGAACTGGGATATAATCCTCGGGGCTTGAAAGAAGGTTTAGACGAGGTGTTGCCATGGTTAAAGAACTTGGGAGTAATTAAATACTGAATCAGACTTTGCCTTACAGTGCATGCAACTCTTATTTTCTAGACAAGGTTCTCAATTGCCCTCGTGTATTTGTGTTTTTATCAAAGCTTTTATGACATCAGCAACATGTACTCATTTGTCATAAAAGCTTTGATAAAAACACAAAGTGGTATCAGAGCTGCCAAAAGCATGGAAACGCAAGTAAATAATAATAATAATAATAATTGTTTATTTTGTCAATTATTACATAGTGCAAAAGAAGTCTTAACTCAAGAACAGACAGAGTTTTATGACAAATTTATCATAGAATTAGATAGACTAATAAGCTATGAAGAACAATTTGAATTAACAATTGAGAATCCTCAAAGTCTAGAAACATTGGAAGAAATAAAATATAATGTAAAAGCAGCTAACAATATTTATTTGCAAACAAATAAAAGATTATCTTATTATCAATACCTACATAATTTTCATAAAGCAATACATCATTATGGCTAATTATTGTCGACTATGCATTATATTAAGTTTTAATATACATCAGACTCAAGAATTAATTACTAGATATCATATATTAGCACAATCAGCTGAAGATAATTTATTAGATTATATAATTAATAATAAAATAAGTAATTTAAACCCCTTAATATTAGAAGAACATAGAACTCATTTAGATGAGATAAGTGATTCTATAGTTTTATTTCAAGGAGAAATAGATTTTTATATTACAAGACATCAAATACATATGCAACAATTTCATTGAAATTCATGGATAATGTACAAGAAACTATTGAAATAGAACAACAAGAATCTTTAGAAAATGTAGAGCGAAATGTGCAACAACAATTAGCAGAATTAACTATCATGGTTAACAAATTAACTTTAACTTCACAAGACCACATTAATATGACATTAAGTAAAAAAGAAGAAAACGATGAAATTATATATGAATGGGAATCCGATCAAGAGATCTATATGCAAGATGATAAAAAAGATATAGTAATGAGACCAGAATCTAGTAAAGAAGGAGAAGAACGAGGGCGAAGAGAATTATTAAAATTAAAAAGCAAAATAGTAGGCTTTGGCCGAGAGGACAAATCAAAACAATTAAATAACAGTGGCTATTATACAAAATCCAAAAATAAAATTCGAAAATACCCAATAGAATATAAACCCAAATATATATCCTTAGGAAGTGATGGAATTTTAAATTTAGACTGTGTAAAAAATCCAGAGGAACTAATAAATGAATGGCAAAGTAAAATTTAATTATTATTACAAATTGAAAAACCTTTTGGAGAAACCCCTAATAATAAAGATTATATATGGAATTTTGTTACATAT
>JAOTBA010000002.1:1195635-1216972 GCA_025629845.1 Erythroxylum squamatum
GAAGATAATTGGTAGAGGTAAGTTTGATTGTTATTTGATTATGAACGGAAGGAAGAGTGAGAGGCATTAGAGAAACAGAGGAAGAAGAGTTTGATGAATTGGTGGCCATAGTGAGAGAAGAAAAAAAATTTGGTGTTTAAACCTTGATTTGTAGCTCTAATACCATGAAAACAAATGTGCAGCGAATGAAATGTATTTGGCTGTACAGGCCCTTAATTGCTATGTTCAATATATACAGATTACAATTATTAACTTGCCAAAAATGAATGAAATCATATCCCTATAAACTTGCAGACGTTATAACAGATATATTTGACTGAATTTAAACATGACTGTAATTTAGCTTGCTAGCTGTCATCTTTCCTTAATAATGTAAAGGGTCTACTTTTCCTCCTTAATCATACGGTATTTGGATGTACGCTGCATCGCAGGCGAATGGGACATCGGCATACATACCGGCGAGAGCTAACCGTATACACTCCAAGACTGTGATCAACGGATACCCAAACGTCACGGTTGTCCAAAAGTGCGTACCCAATTTACCCCCAATATGCAGAGAGTGGCATCCAGCGGCTCACAGTTCCTATCACCTGCAGAGATATCTCCAACAGCATGCCCATCCCCACATGAAATCTGAAAAAGTGAGGCCACTCCTTCCTCCTCATAACTCCAAGATATGCAACAAAGAAATAGGCCATCAAGAACCAGCTTGGTAACCTCCAAGGGCTCTAAGGAATGGATGGGTTAAAAACTCAAAAGTTTTCGAGAAAAGGATGTACATGATATGCTGTCTCAGCATACATCCATGTTTCGTGAAGTGGCATCAGATAAGGAAGGCACGCCAAAGTTCTCCACCAACACCTAGGTTTTCTGGTCATTGGTGGATAGCGGGATGGCACATCCTTTGTGGCTCGAGGACACGAGTAAGATCTATGGTGTCTTGGTAGTGAAGGAATGGTATGTGAAAGGATATAAGCAGCATTAAGACATGAAGATGGTACACCCGGAGTCAAGAAACTAGAATTCAGAACAGAAGAAACCTTTCAAATGCGCTGCAGTTCCTTTACATAAGTAAAGATCATTTTCCTTGCTCATGAAAACAATCCCTTCAATTAGCAAGAAAATGGACAGGAACCAAAGGATTTGAGAAAGAAAACCAACATGACTTTCATGTACTTGTAAACAACCAGGATTTTGTTTCCACTAACTGTTTTCTCGAATTCCTGACACTTGACAATGCTGCCTTGGCAGGAAAACAGGGAGTAGAGCAAGAAACCACGCAACAAGGCCTGTCTTTACATCCCCCGGCACTTGTTAAAGCACACCCAATTTTCATCGCAGCTATTCGAAGTTTTACACATACCTGGAACACAGCCATTCAAACAACATGAATCAAAAATGATGTGAGAAACAACTCCAACATTACCACTCAGAAAGCTAAAACGAATGCTAGAATAACCAAATCATAGTTGAAGATAAACGGATCGACTAAAACTAATTCTGCAAGAAGGAGAATTGCAGTATCATCATTGAGTAGCAAAATCATTGCCAAATCCGTCTTCTCAATCATCAAAATTGCAAACAACTCAGTAAAGATTACTAAAACAGATCAACAACACAATTCCAGAATTTGCATGCATGTGATAGATATGGTCTCCAAAACGTGGATAGACATATAATATGTAGTATACCATTTAGGTTAATCCCAATATGCATTAAGAAGATTGCCATTCATTTCTCTCGAACCCAATCTTCACGAAGCAACTCCACTTACCCATAAAAACACACAAGAAAACTATATTACTGAATTGGGCAGATATGGTGGGAAATGACTTATCTTGAATTAAAAAATCAAAGCTTTAAGATCACATAAGTTTGTTTGCTGGCTTGAGTGAGCTCAGTACGGTTTTCTGCGACCACTGTGTCCTGCACGTGTTTGACTGCGAGAACGTTGGGCCAATCTTATGATGTCTTGTCCCTCCAGCCCAGCTCTAATGGCTCCGTGTCCCAATTTTGAGGCAATGATAATTTCTTGGCATCTGCTGAAATAAATACTCAATAATTAAAAATGTGATGTGGGGGCCCAAATGATGTGGCTCGGGTTTGTTCAAGGTCCAATCAAATTTAAACCTGAGCTCAACTGAGTTTGACGCAACTGGTCTGAGTCTGAGTCCAAATCAGGCCAGCCTAAGCTTTTTTTATTTTTAGTTAAAATATAAAAATGATATCATTTTTTTGATAAGTGTCGAATCTCAAGTCAAGTTGAGCTTGAATAGTCCAAACTTGAGCTTTGATCGAGGCTCAATCAACTCAGAACGTAATCAGTTGAATTTGGGCCGGATCGAGACGACCCGAATTTAAATGGTCATATTGTCTGTGTTTTACTCGATGTTTTACCGTTTTAGAGCTATGGTAAAAAGCAAATAGCATGCAAATTAAAGAGTTAGAAACTAAAGGAAAAAGGACAAAAAAGGAGAAGCTGGAAAGTAAAAACAGACCAGAAAAAGCAAAAGACACCATCATCATAGGAAGAGAAGAACGCACAATTCCCCATGTGGGCTTCGCTAATTATTATTTAATTGAATTTTTGTTGTCTGATTAATAAATTATTATTTGTTCCTCACATTCACTCACTCTTCACTTCATCCACCTTTGCTTCCCCTTTTCTAACGCCGTTATAACGATCGCCCCCTCCTCTTTGCCGCCACACCAAACAGAACCCCCAACTCCGTCCTCCACGCCGTTACAGTCCCTCGCGTCGCGTACAAAGCCTCCTCTTTGCTTCTTTTTAGCATCTCTCTCTGTCTCTTTCTCTCTGTGTAGCTCACTCGCTCTCTTTCTCTCTCTTTCTCTCATGTTCGCTTCATTTGAAGAATGGAACAAAAGCTTTCTATGTAACTTCTCGTTTGGCTCTGGTGAATCCTATTCCGGTGAGAACTCTTTTTTTTTTTTAAGGTTTGAGCTTTGAAGTGTTTTTTTTTTAATTTTTGCCTATTTGTTTATGGTTTCAGCTTTTTTTTTTTTTTGGTTTGGTGAAGATTCGCTTCCGCAAACCCTAGTTTCTATATGATTTGGATCTTGGAATATTCTTTTATGATTTGTCGCGCATTAATTACTGTTTTTTTTTGGGTGTTTTCCGACCCGTACGGTTCTTTTTTAAAGCAAGCGTCTGTATGTCGAAAAGTACGAGTGTTAAATTGTCCAAAACGTGAAATTCATTTGCGTGTACGAAGACTTACTGTATGGACCTGTGAATAGTATTTGTAAATTATCATCATGAAAGCCACTTTTGATGATTCGGAAGTACTGAGAAGTTTTTAGCCAGTTGAGGAATGTGGGATTAAAACACTCATTAGGGCATCTGTGTCATGTCTATTTATAAGTGTTACTCGAACGATAGTGAAATCGAATTTGTTGGAGATTTAGAATAAGCTTCAGGCTTATTGTTTATGACCTAGTTGTTGGAAATCTGTATGAAGAATATTAGGGGTAGGGGTTTTCGTCTCATTCCGCAATTTCTCTGCCCATTATGGGGTTATTATTGTTTTGCCTTGTCATGTAGCATCTATTGAAGTATGCAAGCATTTGTTTTTTGTGCTTTTAATCCTTTACGATCTTTTGTTATTACAAAGTGATTTTTTGGCCTTATCATAGATAGTAGAGATTCTTTTATGGATATAAATCCATTGTTGTTCTTCGTTTCTTTTCTGCGTATGCATGGTGAACTCATTTACTTCCAAGGTTTTGTGAGCATATGGGGATACTTTTGGGGTTGGGTTGGGGTAAGAGTGAAGGGCGCCTTGTTAGTTGAATTTTCATATGTAATGAGCCATCAAATTCTTTTGTCTCCGAGCATTTTGTGCTCTTTAACGTTTCATCAAATGGTGGTTAAGTCTATTGATTGGATGTGTTGTTTTCTTTCCTTCTGGAGGATAAGGAATTGCAAAACCTCATGTAGAGATGTGATCTGAGATTGGTTTTCATTATATGTTGGGACATATTGGGATATTCATTATGTATTCGTCTTCTATCCATGTTCAATTTCTATATGATTAACAAATTCTGATATACCAGTTTATTATTATTCTCTTACAGGGATCTCTAGATCTCTTTCGTACTTTCTTTGCTTGAGTTAGCTTGTCTCTGGGGTTAGATCGTCCTTGCATCCGAATACTCATGGGATCGGCTTGCTGTAAGGCGGCAAAAGATAAAGACTTCATCATTAGAAGTGAAAGTAACACTTTGAACAGGAATGCTAGATGTTCTCCATCATGGAGCTTCCGTTGGGAAAATCGAAGACGTGTGGCTGGTGAAGTTGAGGATGCTTCTTACCAAACTTCTCGTCAGAACAGCAGATATCTTAGTGCAGAGATCAAAGAGCTAGTAGGTTCTGATCAGGATAATCATTTTGACGAGGGAAGTCTGCATGACAGTTTTGGAACTCCTTTCTCTGTGAAATCACCAGTCCATCAAGGAATAAGTTTGAATTTAACTAATCAATCTTCAGGTACATTATATGATCTCGTTTGTATATGATACCAAAGCTTCCCTTGATCTTGTGTCCTCGGTCCACCCCCAACGACCAGTTATTTTCTCAACTTGTTTTAGAAACTAGTGGCCGCCTGTTATTCAGACGGAAAACATGACTTGAGATATTTGATTCTATATTCAGGTTCATTAAGTTGTTCCAAGTGAAGCAGAATAGGTTCTCATCCACGAGACAATATAATAACAATAAAATCTGAAGTATTACAGGTTATAATATGTCATATAATTCTTTTGCATCTGTTTTCAGGCTATGGTATGCCCAGAATTTCTATGTTAATGTAGGAAAATTGTTGGGATCATATGATGATGTCATTTCCTTGGCATTTTTCATCTATTTTGTTCTGCAGGTTTACAACTCACATTCAACTCTTTTTTAAGCAGTGCATGATACTCTTTAGTAGTTTCTATTATATACTTCTGGCCAATGCATTGTGGGTTGCTGTCTCTGCCAGAAGTGTACTTCTTGCTGCTTCAAAAAATGGCCTTAAGCCTTTTAGATGTAATCATTAGCATAGTCTGAAACTTTTAGCCTCTAATTAATGCTTAATTTTGGTGTAAAAATTCCTTCTTAGCAATGCAATTGTTCGTCAAAACATGGTCATCTGATCAACTTTGGTCCAGAGAATACTATTTGTAGGCACTACCTTTATAACTGAAGGATATGAACTCCAAGACTACTGCTCAAATATTCCTATTATAATTCTCATGAGACAAGTGCGGTTCAGAGTTTTAATTGCTTTTCTAAGTTAACCATCACTAAAAAATTTGTGCAACGAAGCACTGAAGGACCTTCTAAGTTAAATATTTGCTTCATATCATTTTGTTGTGCATTGTGATAAGGATTAAATTTTGCAACTTTGTTCGAATCCTTTTGTGTGGGGTACTTATTCATTCTTAACATTCTTGATGCAGATGTATCTTTGAGAAGCTATAACACTGTAGAGGTAAGTTTTGACCAGTTGAATTCCTGCCTTTCCTATCCCCTGCCTGGGCTTTTTATTTTCTGTGCTGAATAACTCTCTCTGAAACACTATCTCAGGTAAAAAGCTTGGCAGAATCGCTTGATGCCACTGAATTATCTTCATCAAAGCTTTCTTACACTATTCATTCTCCATTTCTAACTCCTGTTGCTGATTGTACCCATGGTCATCTGCTTCATCCCTATACAACTCCGTCGAGATGGCCTCGACGTTCACCTGGACATCGACTATTCAGGCAGATTTCTGATAGTCGAATTCTAGGATTGAAGTCGCCAAATAATTACTCATTATCTGAAGGAAGATCGTCACTTGGACCCTCCCTTGGTAGCCATAATTTAGTCATGGGTTCCCGTGGGGGTTCTTCTGATTGTTGGTCAATGCAAACCTTTTCTGAGCTTGTGGCGTCTTCTCAAAGAGAGAGGTGGTCTTTTGACAGTGAACGCTTTAGCTTTGGCTTGGGCAAGATAGGTGGTGGAAGCAGCAGATTCTCATGTTCTCCCTCCCCAGATCTGCGCAATTGTGCAGCTTGCTCAAAGTCATTGAATGAGAAATCTTGGTGGCAGAACCCTGTGGTTTCGGTGCTTGTATGTGGTCATGCATATCATGCTGAGTGCCTTGAAATGATGACTCCGGAGATAGACAAATATGATCCATCTTGCCCAATGTGCACAGGAGGAGAGAAACAAGTGTTAAAGATGTCCAAGAGAGCTTTGAGGACTGAAGCTGACCTAAAAGCAAAGTTTCATAAAATTTCAAGAAACCGTGTCGCTGACAGTTCTATTGACAGTGATTCTGATGATTTTTATCCAGAAAAGAATAACACTCGAGACGGAGGTTCTCCAAAGCTGGAATCTAGTTCAAGTGCAGGGATGTCCTCTGTAAAGCCATTCTTGAGAAAGCACTTCTCATTTGGGTCCAGATGGAGTAGATCCTTTGCAGAGAAGGGTACCTCAAGGAAAAGAGGGTTTTGGGCAAGACATCACAAAGATTGACACTTTTATTAGTTGGATGTGTAATTTCTTAAGCTTGATTATCCTAGTGGTAATACCCGGGTTTCAGTAGTTCATCTGAAAATCTATTCTATGTTTTCAAACTTATGCTGATTTCTTATCTGTTCTTCTAGTGCAAGCGGACTTCGCTTCTCTTTCCACACAACCTTCTCATTTTGTCTAATAGAAGGGAAAGATGGGAAAGAAAGAAAAGAAACAACCTCAGGTAGCCCTCTCTTCCAGGCAAAGTTCTAGGTTAATTATTTTTTGATCCATCTGTTGTTAAAGCCATCAGTTCATGTGCTGCTACTATTGACAATACAAGTTCAGGAGTATAATCCACTATTTCTGGTACAGATGCATGCATTGATTCCAGGATAACTCACATTAGAATCCAATTTCAGGTCCTATCATTAATATATTTGTGTACATAACATCACGTTTCACAAGCTATCTAGGTATTGTGTCTAAATTTGGTCAGTAACCTGATCGAGATCACTGAAATGGGTTCTCCATTTGATCAATAAAGCTCAGCAGTCCTGATCTGTAACTTGGGTAAAGCAGCTTCACTACTAATTCTCTCTTCATACGTGCATTGGAAACCCGTTTCTCGCCGTTTGAATTGAACTTCGCAGTAGAATATTCAGATATTTGACAGGATGTGCTTTGCTTTCCCATGCCTGGCCATTTCTTCTGAATCAACTCCTCTGCAAACGCAAATACCTCCTCACGTGGTGCCGGATCATCATCCACAATATTGTAAGTTCTTCTGTAATAGGAAATTCAAGCAGATTTCGTACACACCAACTTTCTAGGTACCATAACTTCGTTTGCACTATAAAGGGCATTACTATGATACTCGAAAAATCGAACAATTGGTGAATTATGTTTGGAACAACCAAATGGGGTTCCAGCGAAAGCATACCCGGATCCCGGTATCTGGATGCTAGCCCTGAGTGCTTGGCAAATGTCCTCAACATGAATCCTAGACGTGTGTTGCCTGGATGTCCTCAATTTCTGACCTTTGGACCAAGGTTTTTGCTTGATTATAGTGTCTACTGCACTGCCAATTTGTGCTTGAAACTTTAGTTCTTGCAGACAAAAGTTCCAGACAGATAAGCATCAAGCAAATAACAATTACACTTGAGCCCCAATGATGATATTGCTAATGCCAATTGAAGGATCGGAAAATTTAGCAGAAACGGCAAATCTGAAAAGATTTTCACACACGAGAAGAGAAGTCGGCACTAACCTTCGACCAGGGCCATAAATTCCTCCAAGTCTAAATACTTGCGTTGAGATCCCAAGACCATGACCCAAGCTCACCCATCCCTCTTCAGCAGCTAACCTTGACTTGGCCACATCACTTGTCGGACGTGTTTCGCAACTGCAACAAATTTAAGGATCTAACTACATCTGTCTGGTGTCTGTCTGTAACATCATAAGTTTCATCCAAAATGTACTTACTCCTCGTCCACCCAGGCACCACCCCAAGCACCATAAACACCTGCTCACAAGAAACAGTGCCAGAAGATCATTAATAACAATTGAGGGGTAAAAGAAATTAATTCAAATGTGAATTAAGATTTTTTTTTTTATCAAACTTGTCACTTTGCATGATGAATAGCAATAACTTAGTCCTCAAACACTTGAGCATGGCAATTTCACTGGAATTGGTTGAAAAAGCATTGAAGGGGTTCTAGGTAACAAGTTAATAAACCATCATAATTTAACAATGGCTAAAACCGTACGTACTGGTAGAAGAAAGATAACCAATCCACCGAATACTTGCATCCATTAGAGAACCTCTCAAAAGCTCCTCATGCCTAAGAATCTGAAACAAAAGAAGATGAAAATACAGAACTCGGTGAGCAAACATTTAAGTAAACACAAAAATTAACAGGCAAAGCAACCACTACCGGATCGCCAACACCCACAACAGGAGGCAGAGTCACAAGGAGGTGCGTATAATATTTCAACAAACTCAAAGGGCTCAATCTGCCAATGGAGACAGGTAGAATTCGGCATCTTCATGGTAGAAGAAACTCAATTTTGATTATTACAAAACGTTATAAGTAGTTCAGTGCAAGTAAAGCTGCTGACTTGGGCTCATTTGCATCGAAGAGGCAAACATTAAATCCTTTTTCTTCAAGTTCGTTCTTCTTCGTCAAGCTTGTGCAAGTGCCAAACACCGACCTTATAGTTAAATTAAATCATTCAATCATAGATCAATTAACTAGAAAAACATCGATTTCATAGAGAAAAATTAGGAAAAAAATTAAGAACTACATTAAGTAAAAGTTAGAAAATCACCAGTCTTCTTCCTTTCGAAGATTTTGAGCAAAGAATTGGCCGACGTAACCCATCCCGATAATGAACATCCGATTCCGACATGTTGGTTCCGGATTGTTTAATTTCGTACAATCTAAACACTTCGGCGTTTGGTTTTGGTTCCTTGTAATAGCCGAATTTGTCGGAAACCGAGAGGTTTGAAGTTGAATCGCGGGAATTTGGCATATCGCCATCGATGAAGCTGTATGGAAGGTGTGGGTTATGGATTCACTGAATCACTGTAATTAGGCATCAGGATGATTTGAAATGGGCTTTTAGTTCATTTAATTGTTCAAACTCAAGCCCAAATCCATAATAGGTTATGACCGGTTTTTATTCCAATTCAATTTATATTATTTTTTATTAATTTTAAGTATGTAAAAATTAATAAATAATTAAATACATAAAAAATTTCTTAAAAATATTAATTCATAAAAACATAAAAAATAATAAAAAATCATGTCCTTAACTTTTTACTAAAGATTATCTTTAAGGATGATAATGGGCTGGGTTGAGATAAGCCTGATTCTGACTCGCCCCCTAATGCAAGGGCCCTAGCTTGACCTAACTTGACCCGGCCTGAGTTATTTTTTTAAATTAAAATGTTAAAACATGTTGTTTTTGATAAAATGATGTCATTTACTATTACTTATTGGTCTTTGGTCTGACTCAAAATTTTAAAAAAGGCCTGATATTCGGTCAACTCGAGTTTGGCCCAGCCCCTGTTGTCATACCTAATTATCTTATCAATATAACCTTAAACCATCCATATATGCATATTTTCTTAAGATTATTCTTATCATCAATCTAAACCTTATGTAGAAATTAACAATTTTTGGCAAAGCTACCTAAAATTTAGGTGCTTGATCTATCTTTTTCACATTGACCCTATGAAATGTCCCTCTTGAAATTGCTTGTCTTAAAATAGAGGCGGACTTGGGCATTTATGTCCGTGGGGCAAATTTTTTTTAGTACAAATGAAAAAAATAACAATATTAAAAGTAAGGTGTCACCTTTTTAATGTTTAATTGTCTAGGCAATAGTTATTATATCAACTTTTAATAGCTTTATCCTTATTATTATAAATAATTAATTTGTCTTCCTTACGTTAAGAATCTCACATCAGACAAGTATGAGTATATTCAGTCATTTATAATAGTGTGCAAACTTTCCCTCTCAAGCTCCCACATCGAACAATTGTAAGTGCATTCAGTTATTTATAATAGTGTGCAAATCTCCCCTCTCAAGCTAGCTTTTGGGAGTGAGTTAGACCTTTCAACATAGTATCAGAGCCCGTTTGTCTCGATGGTTTGAAGCAGTGTCCGGTTCTGTCCCTTTACTCAATATACCCAGCAAATGTCCAACTTTGCTTTGGGCTGAGGGAGACGTGTCAAGAATCCCACATCGGACAAGTATAAGTGCAATCGGTCATTTATAACAGTGCGCAAATCTCCTCTCTCAAGCTAACTTTTTGGGGTGAGTTAGGCCTTTCAACACCCTATACAAAATTTATTTAATTAATCTTGTATTTTAATGTGAAATTTTTACAAGAACAACAACACTCAATATGAATTTTATTAGACCGCGGGCCTGAAGTTTTTATTATTTTAAAATATGACCATTTTTACAATTTAGAAGAGATTCATGATCCAACAAGTAAAATCATTGCTACTCTAAACAAGATAAATCCAATTTTGTTTTGGTATAAAACAAATTTAAAGAGATCTGAAGAAGATTTTTGTTAGAAGACACGAAAACTAAACCCTTACGAAAAGACTAAACAAAACCAAACTAATTTAGATTAGTATGATACAGAAGAATTAGAACACCAAATCAATAGATATAATTTAGCAGTTGCATCAATTATTATTAGTAAATGAGGTAGAAGGCAATAATAGCCAAACCTCCACCTAACATCCATAAAATAAATTTAATGAAACAGTGCTTCACAACCAGAATATACCTTCCACATGCTTAGCTGTTTGTAGGGAAGGGTGATTTTGTGGTACTTAATCATCAACCTGAAAAGGGTTTTGTTTTGGTCTGTCTGCGGTTTAGAATTGCAAGAAAATGGAGAAGTTTGTGGTTGACATCATTGTATATGGAGTTGTTTCCTGGGCAACGTTGTTCTTGCTCTTCAGGAAACTGTTACCTAAACGTAGTTTCGAGTTCTGTAATCGTCTAGTGTCTACAGTTCATGCGACTCTGGCAGTGACGTTGGCTACTCTAACTGTCCAAGATTGGAGGTGCCCAGTTTGTCCTTTGGCTTCCAAATCTTCACCAAGTCAGGTACGTAGTTAGATTTCTACTGGGTTTGGTTTGTTTTGATCTATCTGTGGCTCGAGAACAAATCTGAGTACAGTTGTTGGTGTCCTGAGAAGATGCGAGCACTGGCGGTGAGTGTTTCGTACCTGATATATGACACGGTGTGTTGCTTCTTCGACAAGAGATTCAATCTGGACAACGCTGTTCACCATTTGGTGAGCATTGTGGGAATTGGAGCTGGTCTTGCTTATCAGAAGGTAACCCATTTCTCAAAACTTCGCCTCCTTTCAATTGTTTTTTCTGGTCTAAGTAACAATTAGGATAAGTCTTATTATGTGTCCCTGTCCTTTATGAAAGGGTTAAAAACGAAAAAAATGTGAAATACCTAATTTTGGTTCCATTTGATTCTCTGAAGCAATTTTCAAGACTAAAACGAGCTCCAATTTTTCGAGACTTTTACGGAAAACGTTCATAAACTCGTGATTAACGTTTTTCTACAGTTTTCTTAAGATATAAGCACTCTTAACGAGTCAGAGTATCCGTATACTTACAAATTACATAAGCAACTGCAGGAGATCTTAACCTTTATATATAACTTCCATATCGGGCTTTCCCAACACAAACTCGATATGGGTCCGGTTCATACTAATTGAGATCTATTTTCCTCCTGAACTTCGACTCATTAATTTAGATTATTTATTGAGTTACTTTATTACCTTTATCTGGATTAAATTATGTAACTTAACTGACAAATTATTAAAAAACAGAAAAATACAATTAATAATTATCTAATATTAGGAGGAAGGACAAATTGTCCCCCCAAAAAAAAAAACTTCGAAAACTTTTATCTGCAGTTTCTTAACAGTCCATATAATATATAATTCAGTTCTCTGATGACCGATACAATCTACAGACATTTAGATTTCTTTAAAATTTTTGCTTCCAAGCTGAAGCTATTACTGCTTGCAGTGTGGATCAGAAATGGTAGCAGTTTTATGGATAACCGAGCTCTCGAGCCCTGTCCTCCATTTAAGGGAACTTCTCAAGGAACTTGGTTACAGAGACACTGAGCTTAATTTAGCAGCTGATGTGAGTTCTATGCAGCTCCTGTTTCTAAGTCGAGAAAGCGAAATTCTGGAGATTAATCCACAAGTTTCTGATGTGGTCTTTGGCTGTGACACAGGTTTTATTTGCAGCTATATTCTCATTTGCAAGAATGGTGGGTGGACCTTACCTTACTTATGTTACTCTGACTGCCCAAAATCCATTCATTATTAAGGTATTCACTTGACCTCAGTTAATGAACACTTTGTTGTTAATTTTATGGATTAGGAACATAATTATGTAATTGGATCAGGCAACAGCACTGGGACTGCAGCTGCTGAGTGCTTTCTGGTTTTACAAGATTGTGAGAATGGTGAAGTACAAGCTTCAAAAGTGGAGTGGCACAAAAGAAGTTAGCTATACCGTGAAAACGAATTAGACCCAAGTTGAAAGTAATTGTCAGGATTGTAAAGAGACACTCTTTCATTGATAACAATATGGATGTGTCGATAATTTTGCTTTCATTTTCCACCTATATACGTGGCCCAACTCGAAATTTAATTAATTCACTTCAAACAGTGCCTTGGTTTTGTTATGTCTACCCTGTCCTAAGCGCTTGACATGGGGCCCTGGAATTAGAAAATGAGTTTACAAGCAGGATCTGTTGTCTCCCTCAGTGTCAGATTTACAAGCCTAGGCAAATGCGTTTTTTTTTTTTTTAATGTAACGGTTAGTGCAACAAAAACTCCCATTTTATGACTAGTAGTTCCTTGTGATACAGGGATCTAACAAAAGCGTGAGGCTTAAGGGTCAAATTCTATTGAGTTTTTGAAGACTGAATTCTCCAATACTTCCTTCAAGACCAGAGCAATTCTCTGGGACATATGGTGTTCCAAGAATCTATCCTTGGTTCTTTCATACCCTTTCTTTCCCATTGTAAGCCTTCTTTCAACGTGTGTGGCTAATCTCACTATGTTGTTTGCAAGAGGTGTTACTCCATCTTTCCCAGCAGGATGCAACAGACCTGTTGTTCCATTCACTACAATCTCCATTGTTCCTCCAGCTGCTGTGCCCTGAAATGTTGCACGTTTTCTGAGCTATAAAGAAGAAACCTGATACAGAATTCTACTGCATATGAGGATTAAGTTGCGGTGCCCTGAACAAGTATTCATGTCTAGGCAATGATATATAACTGGTGAAGCACAAAGAATTGACCAAATAAAATGATCCAAGTCCCATGTCAATGCTCCCATTGAACCAAAAGAAAACACATTAATGTAGTGTAAATGGATCCCTGACTTGAAGGCAAGACGTTATCGATGTAATTAGATTGCAAACTGATTCTTGCTTAGCTTGAAAAGTTTATTGTCTATATGGAAGCAAACAAGAAGAGCCTTTTTTATATACGGAATAGCTTACCAATACTGGAAGCTGAAATGCCATAGCTTCAATTGTTATCCTTCCAAAGCACTCCCCCCGGGCCTGCACATAAATCACAAGTTCTAATCTTCCAAAGGAAGTAAAGGCATGAAAAACTTCGATGCATGGATTACGGTAGCAAGAAACTGACGGGGAGAATAGCAGGACCCTGACTGTTGCCAAACTTTGTTACTTCACTATATATAACCAGGATGTCTAAGAGCCAATAATGAACTTTCACATAATCACCTTGATTTATTTTCCTTTAATAACACTATATGTTCCATAACAGACGTTATACGAAAAAGATGTCGATTAAGCCTCAATAAATGCAAGTTTCCAGTCCTAAACTATCTCGACAAATACGGTTTGCTGAATAACATGGTACACAAGTCTAGTCCTTACCAAGTTTGAATCTAAACGTCTTCGAGCAAATAATTGATACTGTTGAGTTTGAAAAGTAGCCTAGCCTCAAGGTTATCATCTGTTTACTCATCATCTCTTGGAGTTAAGAGTGAAACGGGAAAGAAATGAAGGTTTGTTAAGAACATAATGTCAACAATGCTCTTCAAATGGAACAAAAGTATTTTTGTTTCTCCACAGAAGACTCCTCCATCAAAGTAAAAGGAAACTCATGATCCTTCTCAACTAAAATTTAGTACCTTTTTTCTCAATTGGTAGACAAAAATAGCCCCACTTTTTCTCATAGAATATATTTTCAAGCAAAATATGACAGTTAATTGATTTCCAAACAGGAAACTGAATCAAGAGTTTGAACCTGAGAGTTCTGAACAAGAACATCGATAGAAGCCAAATATGGAGCCACTGTCAGGGTTTTGTTGATGAAGTGAATGCGATCCTGAATCTTGTTATCCACAACAAACTTACGTAACTCCATTTCAAAGTTTGTTTGAGCATTCACATCACTTCCAACAATTACGGCATGAATTGATGGCACCAGCAGTTTCTTTTCTTGGATTAGTTGCAGACTCTCCTTAAAAGCACGAAGGAAAAGATCCTGACCCTTTCCGCGTGAAACACCTGCATCAAAATAACGCCTAGAACTTACTAGAATGAAACCTATGATTAGTGTAAAACTAGAACTCTTCTATAAAAGTTGGATTTTTAAGGTGGCAACATTCTACAACAGATTGCACTGTGTAGCCTAGTAAAACTACGATAAGAAGAACATACTATTTATGATGGCAAAGAGTATATCATCATCATGTACTCCCAGAGACTCACGAACATGTTCACGGAGAACCCTCTTGGCGACACCATCTTCAGCCACTTCCATTAAATCCTTGCTATTTCCAAGGTGTACCACATATGTTTTAGGCATCTTAATCCTGGAAATGAAAAGGTTATAACAATGAGCTTAGATGGAACAAAAACTAAATCAAACTCTACACTAGAGAAAACTAAGAACCATACCCTAACTGATGCTGGGTCCTGTTTTTCCAGTATGCTGTTGTTGCATGCGAATCAATCATGGCACCTGCAACAAAAGGGAGGTGCTTAACATACTCTAGCTTGAAATAATGCCCTCTCATTTCGTGAATCCACCACAGAACCTTTGGAAGAACTTCCTCAAGTTTGTCTTTCAATACACCATCAAGCCACTTTCCCGTAACAGCAGTATTCAAAACCACCAAATTAGCATCAAGAGCCATCTCAATAGCTTTCTGACCTTTTGCAGAGAAGACCTAACAATGTACAAATCCCGCTATAAGGAAACTGTCAGAAACCAAACAACAACAGGTAATTCAGACGATCTTAATAGAACTGCTTTAACAGAAAGTTCTCATCTTTCAGATAGAATTTGTCTTTTCGGTTAATTTAACATATAAAATCATAACTCGAATGAAAATGAAAATCACCTGTACACCTCTGTCCAACAATTTGCGCTCCAAACTGTAAACGACCTCATCAGGATCGGCAGGTTTCTGGTTTGTGATCCAAACGACTTGCGAACCAACTCCTCTAAGCAAAAACGCCAGCTCCATCAACAACAAAGGCCCACCTACTCATATTTTCCCAAAACCCAGAATCCCAGTTACAGTATACCGAAAAGTGAAAGCTCGTGAGAGACCGAAAGAACGAGCTTTGACTTCATAAAAGCGAGAGGGTTTGGGCCGCCATTTACGGAAGAAGAGCGAATCGGGACTTGCGTGTCCTGGGTTGCTTCATCGAAACGATTGCTAGTTGTTGTTATGGAGTGGCATGAGTCGAATGCTGATCTCATGAACAACACCATTAGAGTTGATAGAGCGAACAATGCGATTATCATGAGTAGCCATATGTTCTTGTGCATTGTTCCCTTCCTTCACACTTGCGGTTAGCGAGCAGTAGATCTTGGTTTGGTTTCATGGCTAATGACTTTCGAGAAAATTTAAGGAACATGACATGACGGGAATGTTGGGCTGGGCTGGACCTTGTACTTTGGTTGGTCGCAATCGTTCGTCAATGGAAAAAGATTCAACTTAATATTTTAATATAAATTCACTTAATAGATTAAATTCTATTCCCCACCAAATAAATTTGTAATTTGTAATTTATAATTAGCTATCTTCATAGGATGGTATACAATTATTAAAATTAAAATTAAAATATTAAATAATATATCAAAATATAATAATTTTATTATCTAATTAAAATTTAAGGTGTTAAGTTTTAGTAAAATTTTAAAAATTAAGTTAAAAGTTCTTCTTGTTTAATTTTAAAAAACTTTAGAATTTTATAAAATAAGAATCAAAACAAGATTAATATTAATAAAAAAGATTAAAATTGCATTTTAATTTCAAAGTTTATAAAAAAAATATATAACAAATCATAATGTTTCAAAATATTCACAATAGCTTAAAGTGGATGAAAAATTTGACAGGATTAGCCCCCTATCTATTAAACGTCACGTCAATACTAATGTGACGTAAAAAGTGGAATCTACTTTTTGAAATGTATAAACAGTGGTTCCGCTATCATGTGACTGTGAGATTCACTTTTTGATTAATTTTTAAAAATTAATTATATGAAAGTGAGCTCTACTTTCTATTTAAAAATATAAAAATTATGTCATATTGACATTGACCTAACATTTAACTGATTGTGAGTTAACCTCGTCAAATTTTCTGCCTATTTAATATCTTTTTTAAACGTTTTGAAAATGTTATAATTCAATTTGAATGCTTCAAAACATTAAAGTTCAAATTGTATTATGTTATAAACGACGAGATTTAAAATGCACTTTTGACGTAATAAAAAAGATTATATACATTATAAGCTGAGTAAAAAAATCTTTGGATGAATTATTAAAATGGAATTATTTTCATTAATTCAGCCTACATATTATTTTAACTAATTATTAAATGAAATGGCCAACTTCATAAGTTTGATAACATCTAAAATGAGTCCATTACAAAATTGAATCAAGTCATTAACATGGTCTTTTCAACAAATTTACAAATTAATTTTAAATATAAATAATGTTAATTTATATATAGATATATATACACAACTTTTTATTTATAATTTGAATTTAGAGATTTAAATTTAGATTAAAAAAAAGAGATAAATAGCAACATTGCAATTAACATTCAAATATGGTAGCCATAATAGGTTAGATCATAACTAAAGAGATAAAACACACTTAAAGTTCAGTTGACACTCCTACAATTCTTCCTAACAACACCTTGAAGGCCAGTCAGAGGACTAATGCTTCCCATCTTAATCATGGATTTAGCAAATTGGTCGAAGAACATCCCTTCGTCCTCTGCGTATCTCTTTACCAAGTCCATAGTTTCCCCTACGTTCCCCGTGTAGAGAACTTCATCAGAATTGAGAAGCCCTTTGCCCCACAGAATGAGCTTAAAGTAGGCATTGTCAAAGCTTGCCGGAGATGCAAAGTCCAACGGAGATAGGTTATTGTCACCACCTGATGTTGGACACAGAGACTTCAATCCGACGTAGTAGGTTTTATCAAGGGTTTGGTCAGGTTCGTTGTTTCCATTCTGGTTGTATAGCCTCTGCTTGAAGGTCGTGCACCTCGCAGCCCCAATTGTATGTCCTCCTTCATGTGATGATCATCCATGTTCAAGTCGATGAATATGGTGCATGGAAAGTTTACACGAAAGGAATAATTTAAACTAACCAGAGAGTGCGACGAGGTCGGTTTCGTCGAGACCTTGACGCTTGAAAAACGTTATCAGGTTTTGGACGGTGGAGTTTGGCGGTGGAATATTGCTGTTTGCGGTAGCGATACTTGCTGTCTGTGAGTCTCTTCTTCCTAATGGGAGGATCCAATTTGGGCCATCAGACTGTATAAATGTGTGTGTGTGTGCGTGCATGACCAGCATTAGTACAAGAGCTCAAAAGTGTAAAAATGGCGTATGTATGTAGCTCACCAGGAGAGTGGAGTCACGAGCTGCTAGAGCTAGAACGTCTGCACAAGAAACAGTTTCTGGGCATGCTTCTTCTAACTTGGACTTAATCTCATCGATTACTTCAAATCCTCTCAGAGAGTTCTTGTTCGGTAATGCATTCTTTTCACTCACTACTGTTGCACTATCATCCAATAACACTGATGCATCGCAGCCCTGTAGAGAATGCAGTGCACGTTGGTGAAACAATCCTAAAACTCATAAAAATATGGACGAGGAAGATTGGTCTAAACCTGCACAAAGCAGTCATGGAAATGAAGCCTGAGCAAAGATGCAGCAACTCTTGGATCCTTGACAATAGCCTGTTTGAGCACTGACATGACAATGTCATCAACCTGAGGGCAGGATAACTGATAAAATTCAGGAAACAGAACAGAAACTGCACCACCAAAAGGTCCATTGTAACCACCCCAGCCAAAGAATCCAGGGTGAGCTATGGAGATTGTGAATGAGAGGACAAGCACAATATTGGCAATGAAACTAGGAGCAATGTTCTTGGAGAACGCCATTTGTTGATAGGATAGGAGCAACTTAGGCAGGCACTTCAGGTATATTATATATGCACCAGAAAAGATTCAAAACCAACCACTCTGCTCGCCAGTAACCTTCCAAGCATCCAATATAGATTAGTTATGACCATGTCTTCTTGCTTTTTGCCACTTCAGTCGTACAAACAGTGTACACATGCACGAGCCATGTGGATGTTTGTTGAATTTGGTTGCTATGAGTGTTTCAGGTACTACCTGCTCCAAGGCCTTATTTTGAGTTTTGTCCATCTGCCCACTTCAAGTTAGAGTTGTCTGATTCAACCTAACTTGAACTCAGAGTATTCAAATCCGGTTTAGGCCATCCCTACCCCAACTTATTCTCCTGATAATTTTGAAAAATATTTACATTTTGCTAAAGAAATTACATCAATGTTTGATCACGCCAGTAAAACTGAAATAGCTAAAATGGTACTTCACCTTCGCTTTTACTTCTAAAGGATATATTAACCTTGTGAAGACAAATTAACAGAACATTGTCTCGTGCCACTAAAAGCTTGGGATAAAAATTGGACAAATTAAATATTTGGGTAATTGAAATGTTCCACCTAATCAGAGCAATTCAGCAACAACCCCATTACGAGAACAGCTTTCCACCAGAGCATTTCATATAGAAAATAGTTACGTACTGCCTGCGAATTCATAAGCTTGAAGAGTCAAATACCAAACTCATCCAATGATCAAGACAAACTTACATAGATGTTTCTTGTCATGATCGAATAAGCCTCTCCAGAAATCAATCTTTAACAAGCTGAACCTAACAAGAAGGGAACTAATTATCATATATTCTATAGATCATATTCCATAAATTGTCCTCCAACAAAATTTCTAGAAAGATATGAAAGACTACAAATTCATTTAACCATAATATGATGGCAATCAGATCTATCACGCTTTGGATAATGCAGAAAACTGGTAGAACCAGCAACTCAGCAATGAATTTGCAATGAATTTACATATATAGAAAAAATATATATATAAATATACGTATATGATGTTAGTGCGGGAGGGGGGCTGACAACCGTATGATTGGTTGTCAGCTAACCGAATCTGTTATTCCTAACAGATTCATAGTATAAATAACCAATAGGCATGAGGAGAGGGGGCAGTGAGTTTATTGTGGAGAGTGTGAGCCCTAGGCTGGAGGTACTGGTCCTCGAAACCAGATTATTTTGTATTCGTTTACAGAAAATCAATAGCAAATTTCTATTTCTCCTTACCTGTTTTCTTGGATCCTATCAACTGGTATCAGAGCAGTTGATCCTCGGTAATGGCTGCCAAGAAAGCGGATAATAGGTTGGAAGGTATTGAGAAGGATTTGGAGCTCCTTCGGGAAGAGAGGCGCAGAGAAGGGGAGGAGATTCAGAGATCGATCAGTCAAGCTCATCAAGAGTTTGAGAAGCAACTCAGTCGCTCCACTCAGGAATGGCAGAGGCGTATGGACGAACATGGCTTGGAGCTCCAGAAGAAGATGGAGGAGGTCAGTCGAGAGATGGGAGAGCGTTTGAGATCAGAAATAAGAAGTATGATGCTGTCGGTGCTGCAAACGTGGAAAAAGACTGAAGGCGGCACTGTAGCGAACCGACCCGAAGATCACCCACCCGAAGAGCCTCGACCCGAGCCCAGTAGAAGGAGGGACTTAGGGAAGGCTCCATTAGTGCCGGAAGAACAGCTGGAGAGTAACGACTGGAGAAACGAAGCCAGCTATCGCGTCGACCCACCTCCCGGGTTCGCACGCCCAGGCGACTTCCGGCCAGATTGCCGCGCACGAAGGATCGAGATGCCCACGTTCGGAGGAAATGACCCTGATGGGTGGATATACAAAGTGGAGCGGTTCTTCTCAGTGGGAAGGTTCACCGAAGGGGAGAAGATGGAGCTCGTGGGGATGAGCATGGAGGGGGATGCGTTGACGTGGTTCCGATGGGTGGAGAGTCGTCGGCCCATCGTGGACTGGCAATAATGCAAGAAGCTGGTGACGCAGAAATTCCGCCCCGCTCACGAAGGGACCCAGTGCCAGCGATTGTTGGTGGTATGGCAGGTCGGCACAGTGGTGGAGTACACCGGGAAATTTTTGGAACTCGCCGCCCCTCTACCGGAGTTACCTGAAGCAGTTCTAGAGAGCACATTTATGAATGGGTTAGCCGAGGAGATAAGGTTGGAAGTGCAGATTTTCAAGCCCCGGAATCTAGCTGAGATGATGGAATTAGCTCAACAGGTGGAGGACAAATTCCGACGTATGAGTGAGTTGAGGTGGCACCGATGGGGTGAAGGCACAAGGTGGGACAACGTGGGAACCAAATTTGACAGCACAGGGGCGGAAAAACGAAGGGAAGAACTAGTTAATAATCGGATCCCTATAGATACAAGGCATAAGAATATAGAAGGAGGTAGAGATCCAAATATGGGAGGATTTAGGAGGTTGACGGTGAGTGAGCTACAAGATAAAAAGACCAAGGGACTCTGTTTCCGTTGTGACCAGACATTTAGCCCAGGCCACCGATGCAAAAGGGTAGAGCTCCAAGTGCTGGCAGCCATGGATGAAGAAACAGAACAAGAGGAGGGGGTGGAAGGGAATGAAGTGGAGGAGACCCGCATATGAAGACATGAAAGCTAGATTTTCTGACCATCACCTTGCGGACAAGGTGAAGCTGATGGGGGGAGTATTGGTAGAACCAGGACAACTCAGGGACAACTCAGAAATAAATTTACATATATAGTAAATATATATATATATATATATACGTATATGATGTTAGTACGGGAGGGGGGCTGACAACCGT
>JAOTBA010000002.1:1217072-1242655 GCA_025629845.1 Erythroxylum squamatum
ACAAGTTCATAAGGGGTTTTACCTTGAAGAACTTTTGTTAGTGTTTGATTGATCAAGTAGGTGGCAGTGAGAACACATTCGCCCCAAAAGGCCAAAGGCAAATGGGCTTGAAACCGAAGAGCACGAGCAACATTAAGGAGATGTCGATGTTTCCGTTCAACAACTCCATTCTGCTGAGGTGTATTAACACAACTGTGTTGATGAATGATGCCAAGAGAAGAGAAATATTCATGAGTAGCTTGATTAAAAAATTATGTTCCATTGTCACTACAAACAATACATGGCTGTGCATTAAACTGAGTGCGAATCATGGCAAAGAAGCTTTGAATGTGTGAAAAAGTTTCAGTTTTGTTTTGCATCAAATAAACCCAAGTATTGCGAGAGAAATGATCTACAATGGTAAGAAAGTACCGTGCACCAGCAAGTGAAGGTGTAGCGTAAGGTCCCCATACATCAACATGTAATAACTCAAAACAACGACTAGAAGAAATCTGACTAGAATTAAAAGGCATGCTAGTTTGTTTAGCTAAAGGACAAATAGTGCAACTGCATTTTTGTGAAAAGGAAATGCGAGAATCTAAATTAATAAATTGAGAGGAAAGACTAGGCGCAGGATGACCCAAACGTCAATGCCATAAATCAACTTCATTTATTTGAGTGATAGAGGAGGAAAAATATTGGGGACTGATTTCCAAATAATAAACACCATCGTGCTCTTTACCCAGCCCAATCTGCTTCCTCGTTTGTAAGTCCTGAAAGACACAATATCCAGGGAAAAAAGTTACTAAACAATGTAGAGTTTTAGTAATTTTGCTGACTGAAGAAGGTTGAACTGGAAAGACGAAACATAAAGGACATCTTGTAAAGGTAATTGAGGTGTTACTTTCGTAGATCCTGAACAAGATATAGAGACAACATCTCCATTTGGCATTTTAACTGGAGCAGTAGAACAAGATTTAACGTCATGTAAATTCTTAGGGTCATGTGTAAAATGATCAGTGCAACTAGAATCTATAACCCAATGATTTGATTTATCCACAAAGTTTGAGAAGATACAAGTACCGTTACCTGCTGAATTTGCTAAAGGATTTGAACTAGGGGTAATGAGAGCAAGGAGCTGCTGAACTTGTTCTTGAGTAAAAGTAGGAGCCTGCAATCCAGAATTTGTTTGAGTGGCCACTGCTGCAATAGACTTGGAATTAGAGCTCTATGTTATGGCACGATTCTGACCCTTTCCATCTCTACGCCCTTGATTGTTTTTTTCTTTCGGCAGAATGATTCTAAGTGTCCATCAAGATCACAATAGTCATAGTGATAGCCTTTCTTTTTATTGCAATGGGATTCTGTATGACCATCTAGACCACAAAAGTCACAGTGGTACATTTGTTTATTATTTGGAAAATATTGTTGATTACGACGATGGGATGAACTTGCAGCCATAGCTAACTGCTGTTGGTTGGTTGTCGAAGGATGGAGTGATCGTTGTCTCTCCTCCTGCAGTAAAAGTGAATATGCACGAGACACGGTCGGTAAGGGATTCATGAGCAAAATGTTGAGTGAATATGCACGAGACACGGTCGGTAAGGGATTCATGAGCAAAATGTTGCTTCTCACCACTGCATAGGAATCATTGAGACCCATCAAAAATTGCAAGAGTGGATCTGTTTGTTGAAAGGAATTTAAGTTCTGAAGAGCACCACATGAGCAGGCTGGGAGGGTGTGGTATGAAGTCAATTCATCCCATAAAGCTTTAAGGGTTGTATAGTATGTTGCAATAGAATTTTGCCTTTGCTCATGATTTGAGATCGCTCGTTGAATTTCAAAAATGCGTGGGAATTCTGCTGCGAATAACGTTCTTTTAAATCCACCCAAACATCACGAGCATTCTGCATATATATAACATTACTGGCTATATCTCTTGAGACGGCATTTAGAAGCCATGACAATACCATACTGTTACATCGATTCCATTGCAAGAGATTTGATGAGTCAGGTACCGACTTGGTTAAAGTGCCATTGATGAATCCCAACTTGTGTTTTGCTTCAAGAGCCATGAGTATTGCCCTTCTCCATGTGGAATAATTATTGCCATCTAGGACTTGAGAGACTAATATGGCTCCTGGATTGTCTGAATGATGGAGAAAGGAAGGAGAGGAGATGTCATAGTCTATGATGGAAGAAGATGTGTTTGAACCAGATGTGGTTGACGAGAAAACAGCAGGTTGAGTGTCCATTAAACAAAAATTTGTTCAGGGTTGAAATTCCAACTCTGATACCATAATAAATTGATAAGAAGCCTTTCTTGTTCACCTTCTATTCCGTATATCAGAGACTATATATATACAAGTATATCAAATCCCTCTAATTATATATACAACGTATAAAAAACTCAATCCCACTAATCTAGCATAATTAACGGTAAAGGAAGCTCGTAGATCAAGGGAACTTAATATAGACAGTAGCTAATCAAATATTCTAATAACCTTTCCTGCAGTGAATTAGGCTGAATTTTCCTCATTGTTATGAAACAATAGTTATCTTGATAGGCTGACATAACTTGATCAGGTTCCAGTTAGGTACTGCATTTTGTTTCAATCACGAGTTATGTACAAATGGAATGATTAAGACAAAATAAAACAGGATTTTGAAGATATTTATCGCAACCGAGGTTTAGTCTTCTGAAATTGGCACGAAAAGGGTGTCAAAAGTAACATCGTGCTTGTCATTCATATCTTTCATTCTTTGATCCGGCCGATCACTGATCGGAAATCCAATGTAACATCATTACTTGTCATTCATATCTTTCCTTCTTTGATCAGGTCGATCAATACTGATCGGAAATACAATGCAACATAATTTTTGTCCATGCAGATATTTTATATGATTCATGGTCACCAGCCATGACTGTTAGTTCTATCTGCATCAGCATTCTGTCCATGATATCAAGTGCAACGAAGAAGGTTTGGTTTAAAGACACAATGACTTGTTCTTGCTCTTTGTTGACTCTACTTAGCTGACAGCGCCGGTATATTGAAATGACATCCGTAAGTTGTGCAATGGCCGGTTGACAACAATCGGTACGTGAAGAACTGCAAGAGCGGTAGGTCTCCGAAGGAAACAATCCATAATGACAAAGTGTAATTAGCGTACAGATTCTGGTGTCTATCATATGTGCAAAGAAGAAAAGATGGTAAAGGAAGCCTTGATGTACTTGTCCCTCTGTCCCATAACTTGGTACTGAATCATGGAAATAGGTAAAGATAAGGGAAGATATTTTTAGCTATTCTTGAAAATATCGGATAATTAAATTTAGGATTAGTTATTCTGAATGTTATTTTTAATCAAATAAAGGAATAACTATTTATTAAGAATACATTAATATCGGAGAAGCTATTCTACTCAACTAAACATGTCATTAGAGAAACTATAATTAGTCTTAGTTTTAGATTTAATCACAATTTAAAGACTTAATTTAATATTAAAAAATTAAGTTTAATTTAATCGGATTTAAATTTAATAGCAGTTTAAATTTAAATTTAATTAATTATAACAAATTAATTGGATTTAATAAAAATTAACAATTACAATTAATACTTTAAAATTTATTGATAAAATAATCAAATGATATTTTTAAAAAATAAAAGATCTATTTTAATAAATATTAACTACAATTAACAATATTTAACCATCAAGAATCAGCTTTAAATATTATTTTAAGTATTAGCTCCTTAACAAAAGTAAAGAAAAAATAAAATTATCCTGAACGTCGTACGCATCACCTGATTTTTCTCGTTCTGAGTGTCTTTCACTCGCACAGAAAATAATCGACCACTGAAAACAAACTCGCGGGATTGCTGATACGACGAGTAGCTTCAATGGCGATAGCCATTTCGTGGCGGTGTAAACTTTCCAACTACCACCTACCTTCGCAAACCAAGTTTATGCCTTTTGTAAACCCAATTTCTGTTTCACCTAGACTATGCTTCTCTTCCAACTCTCAAGTTTCCCCAGAATTCCCCGTACTGATTTCTGAAGAATCGTCCAAGCGTGTAAGCTTAAGCTTTCTCTTCTATTTTATTGACAAGATTGCTTCTTTGATTCTCAGTACAATTTTTTTTGCTTCGACCCATCTGGGTTTGCTTGGTATTTATTCGTTGTTTACTTGTATTTACTGTTTCAGATTGTTCTTACTGAAACCTGGGTTGTACTTAGTAGGAACCCCAATTGGAAACCTTGAAGATATTACTTTCAGGTATCGACCTCCCCTCAGTCCTTCACCTTGAATTAGAAAATTCACAATGTATATATCCCGTTAAGTTAGATATAGAATGAAAGGAACAGAGAGAGTCGTACCTGAGTGCATGGGGACTGTGTCTTTGTTCTGGTTTTTTTGTGGCTGTTACAATTTGGGATTTCGAGGTAAGGATGGTAGTTGGTCATTTTGGTGATTGCACAACTTGTTTTTTAACTGTGAATTTCCCTCGTGTAGGGCTCTACGAGTCTTAAAATCTGCTGACGTGATACTTTCAGAAGATACAAGGCATTCGGGGAAGTTGCTCCAGTACTATAACATTAGAACCCCACTTGTGAGTTTGTTGAAAGCTTTTTAGTTTTGAATCTTTTGTTCAACCTTTTTTTTTCTCAATGAGTTTTGATCCATTCTAATGGTGTGATTTAGATTTTCAGCTGAGTTATCACAAGTTCAACGAATCTCAAAGAGAACAAACAGTTTTAAAGAGGTTAAAACAGGGTGAGATTGTCGCACTTGTCAGTGATGCAGGCACACCTGGCATTAGTGATCCTGGTGCAGAACTGGTAAGTGTGTTCTTTTTTCGCTTTGGAGGAAAAAAAGGAGAAACTATTTGAAAACATGTATTTAGGTCCTTGTAGATGTATTGTTTAAGTTGGTTATGATTTATGTGTCTTGAACATAGGCAAAGTTATATGTGGCCGCACATATTCCTGTTATTCCTATACCTGGGCCATGCACGGTAGTAGCAGCTCTTTCTGCCTCAGGCTTGGCCACCGATGAGTTCACATTTGGTAACATTTGATGGATTCAATACTTGTGTTGGCGTTAGCTGGCAATGTCATGTTGGTCCTAATTCATAATAATACTGCAGTTGGATTTCTTCCAAAGCATGCTGGACCCAGGAGAGAGAGGTTGACCGCCTCTGCAAGTGAACAAAGAACCCAAATATTCTATGTTCCTCCTCATAAGCTTTCTCAATTCCTTGAAGAAACTTCATCAGCCTTTGGTGACTCGAGGTAAGTAGCATTTTTGTTGTTTGATGGACAACACTGATACACGTCTACTCATTATGGTGAAAATGGAGAATATAGATTAAAGCCTACTAGCAGTGATTCGCCTCATATTATAGAATATGTTATATTGGAGTAATAACTCTATATGGTGTTAGATGAATCAGCATTTTAAAGCGTCTGGTCCAACTGGTTTTAAATCTAGTAAAATTGCTTTTGCATGTTAAAATAGTCCTTCCCTGCTGTCTTTTCATTGAGGGACCTTATGTCAGGAAGTGACAGTTTATTTGAATGCTTTGCAGGCCTTGTGTGATGGCTCGGGAGATAACAAAAGTACACGAAGAGGTAGTTTCATGGTGTTCTTTCTACTCTTTTACTCCTAAAAATGTTAAAACTGGTATAACGTTTTAATAAAGAGACAAGAATTTGGTCGAGTATATGTCTTTTCTGACTGATGAACATTTTATTTATACTAACAAGTTTTGGCGGGGTACTCTCGGAGAAGCAAAAGAAGCATTTTCAAATCACCAACCAAAGGGAGAGATTACAATGTTAATTCAAGGCAAGCCAGATACTGTAGTTGAAACTCCATCAGACAGTCAGCTTGAGCACAAACTGGGAGACCTGATTTCCAGTGGGCATAGTTTATCAATGGTAACAATTTCTTTGATCAGTGTTCACTGTTCATTAACATTGCATGGATGATTATATGGCTTTAATCATGCTAAATGCTTCGGATTTTGTTTGTGAGAATTCAACTGGTTAGAGACATCTGATTTGAAAATGAGAGTCGTATCACAACCATAGGTAACAATACAAACCTTCTACTTCTGCAAACCTACTGTTAGTATGTTTTACGGTAGCATTAACCATATCTTTCACATTTGAACCATACTAGTTTATACTTCAAGATTTGAGGGAGGGATTAAATCCCGGCTTGCATAATTGTTTTTTCAGGCAGTCAAATTGGTTGCCGATGAAACATCAGTGAGGAGAAAGACGTTATATTCACTCGCACTGATGAAATTTGGGAAGCAACTCAAGGCAGAGGATAATTCATGATGATCTTTACCCCTCCCTCTTGATATATTTTGCTATGTTACTCTTTTCTTGGACTGCAAACAAATATAGGCTAAACTAATTATCAGTTTTCTGTTCTATAAACAGTCTTTTCTAACACTGGACTAAGCACCAAGTCCTCTCTTTCTGAACCCAGAAGAATAGGAGCACTTTAAGTTTACATTTTATAGTGATTAAGTACATATTATGGATGAATGAGAAGGATTGAAGCATTGGGCATTAAGCATTAGGCACGAAGATCTTATACCAAACTCAAGACGAATTTGCACCTCAATATGAGATCCAAGTGGTTTTACAATACATATGAATGGAGTTTTATTAGTGACGAGTATTACTGATGTGTCGGAAAGTCCTTATTCTGTCCAAGAGGATCGAGGTCAGACAACAATCAACTGAACAACTTGAAAAGAGAAGGCTTTGGTGGTCTGTAATTTCCTAGCCAATGTTGCATATGGACGCCAATAGCATCCAAATAAGCTCCACACCTTCCATGGAAGCCCACCACCTGGCCCTCCGTCGTTGTTGAAGTGAAAAAGGTACCAATTTCTTCACCGAATGGCCCGTACTTTCCTCTACTAGTGTAAAATGTTAGCGACCTCACAACTTTTGACCTGTCATCTCTACTTGTTGGACCATAATATCCTGATATGCATGTGAGTACTTCACGAGGGTACTCCAGTTTCACCCGCAAGAGCGACATTCTTTATGTCATCGAAAAATAACAGAAATGGTGGAATTTCAAAATTTTGTTTTTTTCGTAAAACATTTATTACCATTCTCCTGGAAAAGGGTCATATAATGTCTTGAATTTTAAGCTGTCTTGATGAGATGTTGGTTACTTACCCTGTGTGTGGCTGTTCCTCCTATGCTTCCATGTTTAACAGACCAGACGGATTGTCCATTTCTATCGTATTCAATCTGCATTGAACAAATAGCTTCCGATGTTCTTGTTACAAATATCTGTTTAATCCCAGAGAACACTCCATCATCCCATTGTCTTCCTCCATCTCCACCCCATGGACCTGGTCCACATGGAACTGGTTCTTTGATCACTCCACATGCAACCTCTTCAATCTGCCCTCGTTTTGCTACTATTAGCTTGTTACACCACGGAGAGTTATCTATTTCTGCAACATCTGCTTCAGTTCGAGTGATTGCATCAGAAAGATAATGCCTTGCTGGTTTTACATTTCTGTCCATCAAATGTACACCTATAGCATCCAGGAAAAGACCCTCTCTTCCATGGAATCCAACAATTTTCCCTTCGTTCATATTGGTGGTGAAAGAGGGTCCTTGTTCGTCCCCAAAAGGACCATGCTTCCCTTTGTTGGTGTAGAAAGTAAGGGACTTTATTAGACGAGGCCCCATGTACATTAAAGGCGAGTATGTTACACTTATGTGTGTTAGTACCTCGTAAGGATAGTCGAATATTATCTGCAAGAAATTCAACAAATGCAGATTTGAGTCAGCTGTTCATGTTCTGAAATGGGTAGGAGAAAGCACTTTGTTGAATCATGGTATGGTTAATTCAGAGCATTATGCATCTTTAACAATATGCCATGACTAAGTTTGTTAGCAATGTTAGCACTTCCTCTAGTGATCAGCCCGTAGTAACTAAGCCCATTAAAACTTATGTTCGTAGAAGCAAGATGGGAAAAGGGGAATTTGCACGTAGGCAAATTGTTACGAATTTGTTATAGGTAGTTAAGGAGAGAGTCTTACATACGTAAATAATACAATCTCTATAATATTACCTATCAATTGGTGCTTTCATTGAGAGGGTGTAGAAGGGTAGAGATTGTATGCAAACTCAAATGGAATCAAGAGTCTCGATAGAAACATCTCTTAGGAGACAAGAATCGACACTTTCAGCTCAAGAAAGGATGGTTAAGTCTCACAATGCTACTCTGAAGGACTTACGGACACATTTGAGTTATTTGATAACCAGTGTTGAGACATTGGCTAGGTCCCAAAATCTCCTTCAGTCAGAGATGAGGGAAGGATTCCAAGCCATGGTTGGCAGAAACCTAGAAAAGCAGAGTATGGGGGAAGGAGTCGAAGGTTCACCAGTGTTGGCTCACCTTGCGTCTTCCTCGTCTGGCGGTGAAAAATCAATTAATGGTGCTCATGGGACAGAGACTCATCTACAGGAGAATCGCATGATGTTTGTGACAACAGAGCGTGCGTGGGAAGAGTATAAGAATGTAGCACGACGTGTCGATCTCCCTTCGTTCCACGGGGAGGATCCTTTTGTATGGGTTACACGTGCAGAGTTTTATTTTTTGATCCATGGGATCCCTTCTGAACTTCGTTTACCGATGGTTCAGATCTGCATAGAGGGTACTACGCTATACTGGTTCATGTCCATACGCGAGCTTGATCCATGCATGACATAGGATGACATAGGAACGCTTCAAACGTTCCTCTTGCTCGACCGGTACGGTGGGAAGGACGAAGGAAACCTGATCGAGCAGCTTAAATTGTTCGTCCATCATGGTTCGGTGGATGAATATGTTGATGAGTTTGAACGATTGTCCTTGCAAATCACCCACTTCCCAAAAGAATGATTTATGAGTCGTTTTCTGGATGGTCTACGGGAAGAAGTTAAGAATCGGGTCAGGACTTACGACCCGCCGACTAGGAATCGATTGTTGACTGTGGCGCGAAGGGTAGAAAGGGAGTTGATTAGTGAAGGGGTAATCCACGCCAGCGAACCAACACAAAGGTCGGGAACCCAACCTTCTGGACAAGGCTCGCAAATGGGAACGTCAATTATCCCTCATTTGGGTCTTTCGAACAGAGGATTTGTTAATGCGATGAGTAAAGGAAGGGAATCGCCCAGTAAATTCCGAGGTGCCATGGCAGACAATAATAGAAATAGTGAAACCAAGTGAAGAGGAACAAGGAATTTGTCGTATGAACAACTTATGGAGACGAGGGCTAAGGGGTTGTGTTTTAATTGTGGCCAAACCTTCGGTCCACTACACCAATGTCCAGACAAGGAGTACAAGTTGACTGTTTGGAAAGGAGACGCAGATGATAATATGGTAAAAAGTCAGGAAACAATGGAGGTAGAGGAGCAACAAGAGGATTGGGAGATGGTATGCAACTTGGTTGAGTTCAAAGAAATGGGAAAAGGTCAGACTTCACCTTCGAAATCCATGGTTTTGATGTGTAAGCTTTATGAAATGCCTATCTTAATTTTGGTAGATAGTGGAACTAGTCATAATTTCATGTCTAGTAGGTTGGTGCAAGCCATGAGAATCTCCATTACTCCTACTAGAACCTTCAGAGTAAAATTGGGAGATGGACATCAGTTTTTTTCGCAAGGAGTTTGTAAGGAGGTGAAACTGGAAATGAATGGAGTTGAGTTTAGTTGAGATGCATATGTTTTCGATATTGGGGGACCTGACATAATACTAGGCGTTGCATGGTTGGAGACATTAGGAGTGGCAAAGGTTGATTGGAAGAAGATGTGTATGTCATTCGACCAAATGGGAGCAGAAGTCACTTTGCAAGGAATTAATATGCAAGGCTGTTCTCCTCATGCTCTACAACAGATACTCAAGCGCTAAGAAGTGGAAGTAGAAGGGTTGTTGTGGTCCATAGGAATCAGTGGATTCGTATCTGATGAAATGGGAACCCTGAATGCAGTGCAACAAAAGGAATTGCGGGCTGTTTTGTTCATATATGAGTTAGTTTTTCAAGAGATAAAAGAGCTGTCACCTAAGAGGGTTACTGACCATGCAATCAACCTGAAGGAAGGAGTAGAACCTATGAATATTCGTCCTTATAAGCACGCACATCATCACAAGGATGAGATTGAGAGACAGATTCGAGAGTTGTTGGAAACCAGGGTTATCAGGCCCAGTACCAATCCCTTCTCAAGTCCTGTGATTCTTGTTAGAAAGAAGAATGGGTCATGGCAGATGTGTGTTGATTACAGAGCTTTGAAAAAGCTCACGGTGCCCGACAAGTTTCCAATTTCAATGGTAGATGATTTGATGGAGGAGTTACATGAGGCCAAGTATTTTTCCAAGATAGATTTAAAGTCGGGTTTTCACCAGATCAGGGTTAGAGAAAAGGATATCTATAAAACGAGGTTTCGGACTCTTGAAGGGCATTACGAATAACCAGTGATGCCCTTTGGACTCATGAACGCACCTGCAACGTTGCAATCCACTATGAACTCTATTTTCAAACCTTTGTTACGTAAGTTCGTTCTAGTTTTCTTTGACAACATTTTGGTTTACAGTTCAGATTGGAACCGACATATGCAGCATTTGGCTTGGGTGTTACAACTCCTACTGGACAATAAATTGTATGTTAATAGGAAGAAATGTTTTTTCGAATAGCAATCTGTGAAGTATTTAGGCCATGTTATCTCATGTGAAGGGGTAGCTATGGATCCATCGAATATCAAAAGCATTTTGGAGTGGCCTATTCCTAAGAATGTGAAGGGAGTAAGAGGGTTTCTTGGTCTAACTGGGTACTATAGAAAATTTGTTCAGGATTATGGTAAAACTGCAAAACCACTTACAAAACTTACCAAGAAAGACAGGTTCAATTGGAGGAAGGAGTCCCAAGAAGCTTTTGAGGAATTGAAGAGGAGAATGACTACATCTCCAGTTCTAGCCTTACCAATTTCTCCAAGGAATTTTCCATCAAGTGCGACGCTTCAGGAAGGAGTTTGGGTGTTGTCCTAATATAAGAGGGCTGCCCATTGGCTTATTTCAACAAGACACTAGCTAAATCAACTTATTCCATATCTGTTTATGAGAAAGAAGTGATGGCGGTAGTGATGGCAATTCAATATTGGAAGCATTTTTTAACTGGGAGACATTTCAAGGTTTATACTGACCATAAGATTCTGAAGCATTTATTAGACCAGGAGATTCCATCAATAGATCAACAATGTTGGCAAGCTAAGCTGTTGGGATTAGACTTTGAAGTTATCTATAAACTTGGAAAGCAAAATGGAGCTGCAAATGGCCTCTCTAGAGTGGAAGACGATAAGATATTGTTCACGGCAATTTCAGGCCCATTTTGGCTTGATATGGATGTGGTCCGACAGGAGGTCAAGAGAGATACCAAATTGAACTTACTCATTACAACTCTCCTACAGAACCCCAACTCTAAACCTGATTATCATCTAAGGGACGGCTTGTTCTATAAGAACAGGTTAGTTCTTTCATCCACTTCAACTTTAATTCCCCAATTATTGCAAGAATATCATTCCTCACCTTTAGGGGGACATTCTGTTTTCCTAAAGACCTACAAGAGGTTAGCTAGTGGATTGTTTTGGCTAAGAATGAAGTCGTCAATACAAAGTTTGTTCGTGAATGTGCCGTATGCGAAAAGAATAAATATATGGCTATGTCTCCAACTAGTCTCTTGCAACCCCTACCTATTCCTAAGCTGATTTGGGATGAAGTCTCAATGGATTTTATTACAGGACTCCCGAAGTCCCGTGGTTATGAAGTCATAATGGTGGTAATAGATCGACTATCAAAATATTTTCTTACTTCTCAAACACCTTTTTACAACTAAAACAATGGCTGAAATATTTATCCGAGATGTAGTGAAATTGCATGGCGTTCTTAGCTCTATATTGAGCGATGGAGGTCCACTCTTCACTAGTAATTTCTGGAAAGAGTTATTCAAGCTATAAGGGATAGTTCTTCCTGCCATCCTCAAACGGACAGACAAACGGAGGTGGTTAATAGGTGTCTAGAAACCTACCTTTGTTGCTTTACTATTGAACAACCTAAAATTTGGTCTTATTGGTTGTTTTGGGCTGAATATTGGTATAATACTAACATTCATGTCTCAATTGGGAGGACTCCTTTCGAAGTTGTCTATAGTCGCCTTCCACCAACCTTGTTGCATTTTTCCCAAGGAGAAACTCAAGTGGAGTCAGTGGCGCTAGCTTTGGTTGATAGAGATGAAGCTTACGACAACTCAAACACAACCTATTACGTACACAATCCATGATGAAGAAATTCGCAGATGTTCACAGGAGGGAGGTGAAGTTTCAGGAAGGAGACTTGGTCTTTGTTAAGCTGAGACCACATAGACAGCTTACTATTGCAAGGCAAATTTGTCCGAAGCATTCTGCACGTTATTACGGTCCTTTTAAGATTATTGGAAAGGTGGGATAGGTTGCTTATAAACTACAGCTCCCACCTACATCCAAAGTACATCCGATTTTTCACGTCTCTCAACTAAAGAGGGCAGTGGGTGATCATCCTGTTGAGCATAGTCTTCCTCACGGTTTAGATATGGATACCTCGGAATTGGTTGAATCAGAAGTAGTCCTAGCCTTACGTATCACTAAGTCCAAGGGCAGAAATATTCAACAGTGGCTCGTCCGTTGGAAAGCTAAACCAGCAGAGGGGCTTGTCTAGGCCTAGATATTTTTTCCGAGAGGGGAGCTAGCTCCAATTGTCACTTACATTCGTAATAATACAATCTCTATAATATTACCTATCAAAGTTGGAGCAAAATGCATCTCTAACATGTCTTGACTAATTCGGAGTGGTTAGTGTGTCTAACATGTCATGACTAATTCGGAACACGTCGAGATATAAATCCATTTTTCTGAGAGGACTCACCTTATCATTTTTTAATCCTCCACTGCCACCATGCTTGCTTCCCCATTTAGGCTGCCCGTTGTGATCATATTGGACTTTGATAGATAGAATGCCAACACTGCGAGACAAGTGAATTTGCCTAATCCCAGAGCTCGTTCCATCGTCGAACACCAAACCACCAGTGCCACCCCATGGTCCATATGTTATCACTCCTTCAGCTTTTGATCCAGCGCTTCCAATGGCAACTCCCTGCATCGAAGTATTCGATCTAAAAGAGAGTTTTATGATATAACAATGGACACAAGAACAATTTGATTCACAAGAGAGCAACTACTTCTTTAGGTCACTGATCACCTTGGAGTTTGTTCCTGGATTGTTGAACTCTTGAGAAAGTTTGGCTTGCAGAGGGCTGCCATGGTCATCCTTCTGCCTTACAGCAACAACTATGTCATAACCATTACCTGCACTTCCTTGTATAACAGAGAACCCAACGTTATCAGTTCCATTAGTAAGGTAACTATTAGTGTGGACCAAAGCTCTGGAGCTCTTCTCTTTCTGCAGAGGCTTCAAGTACATGCCAATTGCATCAAGATACCAACCACTCTTTCCATGAAATCCGACAATCTTGCTTCCACTCACTGGCAATGAAAAGAAAGTGCCTTGTTCAACTCCAAATGGTCCATAAGTTCTCTTGTTGCTTTCAAATATAAGCGATCGAATGAATACAGGTCCCCGGACGCTTACTCTGCCATAGTATCCACTGACTGAAGTAAGTAACTCATCTGGGTAATCGAGTTTCACCTGCATGATTCAGACCATTAGCGAGAATGGTAGCTTGACAGATTTTCAGTCCAAGATTCAACTAAACATCATATTAACAAGGAAAATTTTGATGGAATAGATTGACCTTGTCGATTCTACTGCCTCCAGATCCTCCATGCTTCTCTGACCAAATTGAGGTCCCATTCTTATCATACTCGATCTGAATGGAATCAATACCGGCATCATGAGCTATCACCAATTGCCTGACCGTCGAGTACACTCCATCGTCCCAGAGAACTCCATTTTCACCACCCCATGGCCCGATGCTGATGCGTTTCTTTTCTCCACCACCAAAACTCTGTGGCAAGCAGTTCTATCAGACAAAGTCCAAAACACATGAAAAAGCTTGTGAAATGGAACAGTAACGTTACAAACCATTTCGATGTAATAAGAACGAACGTTTCTCCAAGTGTTGATCAAGTGCTAGGAAGGAGTAACACATGGAAGTTTGAGATGAATTTAATCAGAAAAAGAAAGGAATATTCGTGATTGGAAACTATAAACAATGTAGCTTGAAAAGAAACAAATTCCCAAGTGCACTAATGATGGAGATCATTGAATTGAAGAGAATCTCATCAAGCATCCATCATTCGTAGTCAGAGCTACCGGAAAAGCACAATCATGGACGATCGAGGATGATCCAGATATAACATTGAAGATTTCTTTCTCTATATTTCCTACATATGGAACCTTCCATATCATGAAAACTTTGCTCATAGAAACCTGACGAACATCTTATGGCCTTAGTCCTCTGGAATTGATGTGAGAACCTTCACCTGCTACTACGTTGAAGGTAATTTGGTTGCAGTTAAGGAGACAGTGTGACTTTGTTGGGTGTACTTAAACTTCCAGACGGTAGTGCAGTGTCCAAACGAACCCGCTCACTGCTGACCCGGGTCAGCCCAACACCCATTGCTCACGGTTTGAATTCGGTTTGAAATTCGATCAGGTCTCAGACTGTTACTAAAACGACACTGTTTTAGTGGAAGAGTTTGGATCAGTTAGACTTTTCAGGCTGAATTTTGATTCACTCAATTAAAATTTACAGAATTAATTTTAATTATATTAAATTTAACAGTAATTAATCTAAATTTAATTGATTAATTTCAAATTAATTCATACCAAATTATTATGATTAGGAATAACGTAAATATAATTTTAATAAGTAATTTAAATTACCTTCACTTCAATTGTATTTTAGGTTGGATAAGCTTGAATATATATATCACTGATATTTTAAAAACTGAATTGAAAAATAAACTGATAAAATAAATAAGAGGTTTAAGGTTTAAAATATAATTGAAGAAAATTGTTCTTATTTATCGAAAAATTTAAAATTTAATTAAAAATATATTGTTAAAGAAAATTAATAATTTATGAAACTAACTAATTAATTAATAAACTAATTAGTTTTTAACAATAAGGGTTATTATAGTAAATCAAATCAGAAAATTAAAAATTGAATAAAAAGTCAACCAATTTAAAATTTTTACAATTAAACCAACCTAACCGATTTAGTTTTTTACTCATTGTATAGCACATATTCATGATTAGGGATGACATTTGGACCCAAGTCAGACTCGAGCTTGGGTTGCCCAAACTCGACCCTAAACATCGTTTTTCTTATAGTTTTCGGGCCTGAAATGATGTTTTCCTTTTTAATATAATAAAAGAAGATTTTGGTTGGGCTCAAGTTCGAACTTAAGCCCACTCTCTCGAATCGGGCCTAAGCCCCATAAGAAACTGTAGAGTCAAGCTCATTCGGGCCCAACCCGACTCACTGCCGTTCGAATGATTGTTCCATGAATCCTGGGATTCTATGTAATAACACATGTAGCATATTGTATTATAACTTTATAATTAATAATCAACTATGGCCCATTCGACTCGACGGAATGTAAACTCCAATTTGACAGTTGAACAGTAAATTAACAACAGAACAAAATGAAGTGACCGTCACACCACTATCTTATCAAATTATCAAACCAAATATGTATAGTCAAAAGGGTCTTCTTAAAGCATTGATGTTGAAATCAACCATCTGCTTTTCTTTTAAGTGCTCTTATATTAAAGGGCTAGTCTAGTTGGTAGAGAGGCACCAAATAGCTGGTTTTGAGTTTGAATCCCGATTTGAGCTTGCCCTTTTAAAAAACCTTCATGTTAATTACTACTACTTAATTGGGATCAAGTTCATCATTAAGAATGTTTAAAAATTTTAATTTTAACTTAAAATCAATAAATCAAAATTGATTTGATTGAATTATGATTACATCGAATTTAAACATTTTATCGAATTACATTAATAAATTTTGAATGGTTTAATTACAAAAAAATCTCAAATTTTTGTCAATTTTTTTAATTATAGTTCAAACTTAAAAAGGTAGCAATAAAATATCCAAGCTTTCAATTTTTTAAAATTCTGACCCGAACTTCAAAGCTAACAATAAAATGCTCAAATTTTCATTTTTTCAATTCTAACCCAATGTTACTGTTTCCATTAATTAAGTTTGCTGATATAGCTTGCCACATGTTTCAAAAACCTTAATTATTATTACACTTAATCCAAAATTAACACAATAAATGAAGATTAATAAAACAATATTGTTGTTTAAAAATGACTTAAATCAGATTGCACAGCCCCGACGACCTTACGTTTTGATTTCAATTTTTTCCTTCGTTTTTAGTTTATTCTCTCGACGCCCTTACCATTTGATTTTCAAATTACGCAGCTCTAACGTCCTCACACTACGGGCATCAAGAGAACGAATAGCTTACTAGTGCAGTAAGCTGTAATACGAGAGTAGTTTGGGGTGTCAGAAGAATAAATAGAAAACAAATGGTTGAGGGCATCGGGAGAACAACGAATAACGTCGGGCTAGAATTAAAGAAAATTGAAAGTTTAAGCATTTTATTGCCATTTTATGAGGTTTGGGTTATAATTGAAAAAAATTGAAAGTTTGAGTATTTTATTACTACTTTTTAAAATTTGAACTATAATTGAAAAATTGACAAAATTTTAAGCTATTTTTGATAATTAACCCATTTTGAATTTTATATGAAAAGAATAGTTTGCCTATTTTGTTTAGTTATTCATGTAATTATAGTTAAATTAATGATTAATAGTAATAACTATTATTTCATTAGACATACAAAATTTTCATTTTCTAATAAATTTACATAAATTTTTGTATGCCATTAGTCATAATTAATAATTTATTTATTAACTAATTTATATATGAATTACGGAATTTATAATAATAAAAATAAAATACATGTCTATCACATCGAAACAAGTTCGAATCCTTTAGAAGGAAAAATGGCTACTAAGTACAGACAGAAGATATCGTGGAGCAAACAAACTCACGTTACATGCTTGTTAGTTGACAAGTCAAAACTCTTACTGGTTTCAGTATTATGAGTAACAAAGGTTAGCTTGCAGAATAAAGGGTATAAATGGGTTGTAGTGGGTTCGTGTATTGGTGGGATTGGAATTGGAAAGCAAAGAGAAGCCATGGATTGTTGTTTCAACCATTCCCTAAACTTGACAAAGCACATATTCTTCGGTTCCAATGCCTTTTGTCTTCTTCGCAGACAACTTTACTTACTTTTGACCTCTTTTTAAGGGTATTTTGACCCAAAAAGTTGTAATAAAAACATAAATGTATCTATTCATTTCAGACACCCAAAACAAAACAATTAGACTTTATACACTCCCCGTTATTAGGGTGGATGTGAGGAAAAAGCATGACAAGGTAATTAAGTGCTCAGCAACACGAGCTTTGTTAGGTGTTAGTAATTTCAAATTTTAATCATTTCTTGGCGTTTAAGAGAATCGTGGCATTGGAATAGGTTGTGATTGTAAGTTTCTCGGGAAACAAACAGATTATAAAAATTTTCACTAAAATATATATAAATTAATCTCAAACACTAAGTTATACAATTTTTCTAATTTTTATATTTTGAAAAGTACCTTTCATATACCATATTATATAATTATCGCACAATTTTTTTTAAATAAAGTAATATTTAAAATTTTAAGTTTTAACAGGACTTCGGTTTTGAATCGTAAATGAAAAAATAATGATAAAATATAATGAAAAGAGTTATACGATAATTAAATAATATGAGAAAGATTTAACTAGTAATTTTTAAAATATGATTATTAAAATAAAATTTTGAAATTACAATAAAATTCGGTATAAACTTAATGTACCCTAATACACAAGGCTTCCACTTTGTAAGAGTTAACCACTGCATATTTCTATTTCTAAATTGTGACGTGCCCTTAAAATAATCAATGATAGCTATAAGATTTAAAGACTTGCTTTAATTATAAGACAAATAAGCCACAAATTCAATAGAATGTAAGCTAATAATTAATGGTGAAAAAAATCAAAGGGATGATTGTTTCGCAAACTTCTTGATTTATTTCTGACAAACACAAAAATTAGAAAAATTAAAAGTACCAAAAGATAAATCGAGATTTGTTAACGTAGTTCGCCAAACATTGCCTACGTCTATGGGGCCTTTATCTAGCTTAATCACTTTCACGAAAATTCAATAGATTTACACAAGGGCTTTCAAAGCCAACTCACTAAATCTTTGAAATTATCTCTCAACTTCACTTCCCGTGAAAGATTTTCACACTCAATAACACGACTGTCGTGTGTTAATCTTAACAAATAATTTATCTCAACAATTTAATTATTAACTGAAAGATAATAAATAAAAGACTCATGTATCTGAAAATTTTATAGAAAAATCTGAACACACTTAAGATTGAAATAAAACAAATTTCCTATAGGTTTTTCTCTTCAACAAGAGATATGAAAGTTGTTTATATAAAGTCAATCCAACGGTAAGCACTCTACAAAAATAATAGTCCAACATTAGCAATTCTTATACGATCAAAATAGAGCAGTGAATCTCCCACTCTGAAAACATGTGTTGCATTCTTTAATTTTCATCAATCAAGCAGAAAGGACACCACCAATAAACACATAACAAAATAGCCCACATCCAGATGTTCACACCATCGTATAACACATCTACACCTTCAGTAATTACCCATCAATCCACACACTGTACAAGCCACTTACAATGCTCACCAAAAACCAGAAAATCACAAGATCAGTTCAGCTATTTCAACAGAAAAAAACAATTAACGCACACATCAAAGAGCCCAACGACCGCCGTCAATTGACACACTCAAGATGCACACGATAAAGACCCAAATTTCAGACAGAACCTTTTTACCTCTGCGCAAAATTCAGCAATACCCTTAACAATTACAAGCGTGATATGTTACGATTTCTCAGATAATAGACTTCAATTTAGCTTAGAATTCTTTCACAACTATAATTGTAACAATTATAGTTTTTTAAATTCAAGTCCAATTAATATCTTATATATCTAATTAATAAATAAAATATCAAAACTAAATAAAAAGATATATACTGTATATCTTAACAAATGATTTTTACTTATTTTAAACGAAAGTCATACAAACTTTTGTTGGTGTAGCTTTTGTTATGATTGTTCCTTTTTGGAATAAAAAGATAAACTACATATAGTGGAAAATACCCATTTTTTGTTATAATCTTTGTGTAGGGACACATTATTTTTTATTAAATGTTCACTTTAAGGGTAATATATAATGCGGACAATAATAAAGGTATTGCATCATCTTTCCACTAAATCGTGAAGAAGGAAATTATTCTTTTTGGGATTTTTTTGACTTGTCAATATGGTGGCTCTATTAGTTTTTAATTATTCATCCAATTATTGCTTGTAATTGTACCCTCTCTACTAGTTAAGCATAAGACTGCGTACTATTAAACCTCTCCATACTTCACATTCCAGTAAAATTTCTCTAGCTAAAGTCAGTATTATGGAGAGAACACAAGGAAAAGCTTAGGTTAACCGAGATAGTTATCATATATATATGAATGATACATGGCATTCTATGTTTTCTTTGCCCAAGTTCTTAATTAGAATAGATTTGATCTGACTTGGTTTGATTCAATTCAGATTGAACATTGGTTAGAATAAAATGATATTATTTTATTTAATGACTTAAAAATTAATTTGATCTACCTTATTAACATTCTTAAATTTGTTAATTAGTTTGAATACCAAGTAACTAATCATATTATATTTTCAAAAAAAGGTTTCAATAAATCATGTTATACTCCTATTATTAAGAAGTAACATAAATTTTTTTATTCAATTTATGCAATATTTTCTTTTTTTAAATGAATTAGATGTATATAAAAAAAAGGATAATAAACGTCTCAACCACTAATCAATTTACAATTTGTTTAGATTAATCATAAAATAAATAATATTAGAATACCAATGTAAAAATACATAAATTATTTATGGGTAACCCGACGAACAACTTTTATTGAGAATTGAAACTTGGAAGATAGCGAGAGTATGAAATAAGAAAAAGGTGACTGAAAAAGCTTGGAATAAAGCATAACCTTTTAAGGGGAAAGGAAAGCTTATAGTAAATGAGAAACAATAAGAAAAGGCAGAGCAAAGGCGAAGTTGAAGCTTGCCCATACTTTGTCTGATCTCACGTTCTCCCATCAACTTTTCGACTGATGTGAAGCTTTGTGGGGTTGAAGTTGAACCAATTTATAAAATATATAACCCTTTTCTCATTAAATTTGCACTTCAATCTTATGTATGTACTTAACCCTAATCTCTCTTTCCCTCTCTTTCTCTTCACTTAACTAGCAAACAAACAAGGGAAGAAGATAGAAGGTTTGAAATTAACTTCTTTTGTTTGCTAGTTGGAGATATGGTTGAGTTTAGATGAGAATTAATTATGATCGTCTCAAGCATTATAATGAGTGTTTTGAAAAAAAAAATTGTTGTATGTAAAAATGAAGTAATCTAATTTATAAACTTGGAGTTCCAAATTAGTATTAATTATAATATACTTATATGGTATGTCAAAAGTACATAAAAATAGTCTTAAAATCTATGGTTCATTACAAATTAATGCATCAATTAAATTTTAAAATTATAAATCACAAATTACAGAAGATTATCGAAAGTAAGACTTTGGGTAATTGGTAAGGTTACTTCTTTATTACCGGAAGGTCACGAATTTCAGTCACAAAAACAGTTTCTTTGTAAACTAACCCTCGAAAAGCAAGAAGCTTTAAGTAATGGGGTTTGCATGTAATCAATTGTACCCTTAACATAAATTGTGATCAGTAATTTAAGTTAATAACTTCAAAGATGTATTAACTTCAATAATTTCAAAGATGTATATATATAAGAGGAATGTGGACTACATAGAATATCACATCCCACTTCCTTAGTCCCTTCCAATCTTTTTGGCTTATTAGGTGCAAACCATAAAAGCCCTAACCGATTCTTGTTAGGTTCTAATCTATTGCAAAATGGAGGAAAGCGAGCAACCTTAAACATGTGGGGTTAAGAGAGCAAGAAAGAGCGCATGTCTCATCATTTCTCTTCGGTTTGAAGGCCTTGGGATCGAAAGTTGATATCTTAATCATAACATAGAGGAACCATAATCATCTTCCTGTAATATTGCAGACAGTTTGCGACACAGAAGTTGAATCAATCTTGGTTCTGATAAGTTGCAGATTGTGGAGTATGGACTGGAATAGAAAACAATAATAGTTAAAAGTCAGAGAGAGGTATGGAGACAGGTTCTTATACTCATGTTTGCCATCTTTTCTTTCTTTCTTTTCGAGGCTACTGAGAAAAGTTGGTAGCCAGAAAAGCAATAGGAGGGTCTGTACTGTGGGTGTCACCTGAACTATACTGTTTCTTTGAAGAGAGAGAGAGAGAGAAGAAGCTAGTCTAGCTATAGTGAAAGTTTTTAAGTTTTAACACTAATCTCGGGATTTTCAAGCCCTTATATAAAAATCTGCAGTTATGGAGTCTGCGAATTTCCATCACCAACATCAGCTTCAAGACCAACTTGTTGGGTCTTCTTCGTTAACTACACCATCTAGCTATGGAACTTCAAACTTACATGGTTGGACTCAAAACATCAGTTTGTGAGTTCTCTCTCTCTACCCAACTAAGTTCCAGCTTGTGTGATGAATATTTTCGCTGTTACACCAATACTGTATCAGGATTTGGAATCAACTCCTTTTCTACTTTTTCTTCTTTTATTTGATGTACATTAATCAGATGCTGCCCAAATTTGAAAACCCATGTGCCAGTTTTTGATTCTTTATCAATCCGAGTTACTTTAACACAGTTGCTAGTTTACTAGGGTTTTGAACATTTCAGATGTGTTCAAACTTCACGAAAAAGTTTCTGTAGAAATTTCACTTGCAAGTTTTTTCCTGTCAAAATTCTGCATGCAGGAACGCTGGAATCATCCGCCCTTTCAACAGTTCCGTGGTACAAGATCTGGGCTTTCACTGGAACAACACTGGAGGAACATTCAACAACCACTATGCTTATGAACTACAACTACCAAAAATTAAAGGAGAGCTCTCAGGGTGTTTTCCCAATTTTACTGACATGTCAGTGGACAGTCCCTCCAGTACTGTAGAGGATTCGATTCTGTCGTTTACAAACTATGTTAAGAATGAGCAGAAAGATCTGAACCATCTTAGGGCGAATCTCTCCCTCAGGACTATATCTTCTGGTTTTCCGATCAGTGGGCACGACTCATCAGGAGAAATTTACACTCAGAACTCCTCTATGCTCAGGAGTGACATGCCTAACCGAGGGAAATTTAGTCAGATTCAGATACATCCTAGTCTAAACGTTTCGAACCTGAATCAATCAATTTCAGGATCTTTTGACATGAACTTACAGGCTTCAGATCTCTTGAGCTCTACAAGTTCTAGTGGGGGTTTTGGCCAGCCCTGTAATGACATTCTTGCCATGTATAAAGACAACTTCTCCTTTAGTCTTGATCAAATGCAGCAATCAAGTCAAAGGCCCTCTAGTAAAGTGAGTTCTTTCTCTCTTCATCTTTTGAGTAGCCATTGATGTTGCCTTAGACTTGCAGAGTATTTCATACGATCTCGTTAACTGTGAACTAGCGACTAATGGTATCATCTGCTATAATTCGTGATTCAAAACTCAAAAGAGAAAGCTGGATCCTTTTATAAGTTAGGAGGGGACTAAAGGTGTTACCTTCAGCTTTAAACATACTTAAAAAACGATCCTCTTTATCAGAAGAATCAGTCTTCTTTATATATATATCTCTTTTAGAATATAAACTTTTCATTTTTAATGCTTTGTGATGCATAGATATTAGCCTCCTTCGATGCAAAGAGGCCTAACAGCTTGATGGAGCCGAAGGCAACCCAAGCTGCAGCCAAGAAGTCACGAGTAGAGTCACGCGCCGCCTCCTGCCCACCATTGAAGGTGCGTAAAAGGGTAAAGTGAGAGACACCATTTTCAGATGGATACATTTTCTGTGTGAAAGAATGATTAAGGACTTAGAAGATCATACATGAACATACCTGAATACAATTTTCTCTCTTGTTCTAAGGTGTGATTATAATTAAACAGATTAGGAAAGAAAAGCTAGGAGATAGAATCGCAGCTCTGCAGCAGCTGGTTGCACCTTTTGGCAAGGTAATTTAGCATTTAGTTTAAGGTTTTAAATTGTTGGAAGTGGAGATCACGAAACCCTAGAGAATATATGTTCTTTTGAGTCTGGTTTTCGATTAAAGAAAAAGTTTTGTTGGCATCTGTTGTTTTTTAATTTGATTTGACGTATAAATTTTCTGCATGATCTTGGGGTGGGTATGATTTCAGACAGACACAGCATCCGTACTAATGGAGGCTATTGGTTACATCAAATTCCTTCAAAACCAGGTCGAGGTACTTTCACTTTCCCAACATTCTTCTTCCATGATCAAGCTTCAGGTGAAGAACAGCGATCATAAAAGAACAAGAACAAAAGTCATTAGTTTAACGTTTAGTGTTTGATTATTTGCTGCAGACACTAAGCGTCCCATACATGACGGTGACTCGCAGCAGGTTTCAGGTGGGCGGTGGAAATGAGGAAGTGAAAAAGAGAGATTTAAGAAGCCGAGGGCTGTGTCTGGTGCCGTTGTCTTGCATGTCATACCTAACCAGCGACGCTGTCGGAGGCGGTGGAGCCATGTGGCTGCCGCCTAATTTTGGCGGCGGAACTTAAGTTTACACGTGCCTAATTTTTCGTACGGACAAGATCAGGAACATGTAGTTCCCTAATTCTAGGATGTTTTAGTGGAGCAAATTTGGTCACCTTGAGGAAAAGAGGTTACGAGGTTGAACAGATTTGATCCACTAACGAATTGATTGTTACTCCAATCTCTTGTAACTTAATTGATGATGAACTGCAATCGTTTAAACATTATCGGTTTTATCAAACTATTGCAACACTCCAGGCAAAGAAATCTATATCCGTAGACTTGAAGGAGATGATTAAAACTCGAAGCAACTTGTAAACAAGAAGAAGAAATGGATAATTCCGATAAAGACCTCCGAAGCAAATAAGCCAACCGAAATCACCAAATCATCAACATTTATTCTCCGGATCCTCTGTCTAATATTATGGTGTCTTATTTTATCCCATAAATCTCAGTCATTCATTTACGTGGGTCCCGCATAAATAAACACGAGACCCGCATAAATGAATGACTGAGATTTATGAGACAGAATAAAACACCATAATATTGGACAGAGGATTCCGTCCTTTACCCTCTATCTAAGTCTAATTTTGAGACTACCTACAATGTTTTGAGAATCAAATTTAAACTAGTAAGACAAGTTTAAAGTTTAAAAGGTTCAACCAATATTAGACCGTTATAAAAACTAGTTAGTATTAAATAAAATTAAATAATTTAAAATTTGATTGAGAAAGATTAACTTTATCCATCAAAATTTTAAAATTTAATTAAAAATGAAGACTATTAAATACAAATTAATCATTTATTTTTATCTATAAAAACTGATTATTCTACTAAAACTAAACCTATTAATTAATAAGCTAATCGATTTTTCACAGCAAAAATTATTAAACTCAATCGAACCAAAAAAATTAAAATCTAAACAAAAAAGTTGGTTGTTTCAAAGTTTTTTTTTGCTATTGTTGTTAGAAATGAGAAAATGGTTTGAACCGAATTCAGCCTAAATATTAAAAAAATATATTTAGATTAAAATTTGGACAAAATGCAAGCGTCGATAAAAAAATTCCTATACATATAATCAAGTTTAGTTATCTTATTTATGTATTTTTAATAAGCTAATTTTAGACCTATTCAATAAGTAAGTTAAAACTTTTAAATATACTTAAAATTTAAACAAATTCAAATTCAAACTAATTTATTTAAATATGATAAAGTTTAAATCTAAATTAATTTTAAAATTTGTATGATTTGTTTATCATTTTTAATTATTACATGCTCTTTAAAATTCTACCATTAAAAAAAGAAGCAAATATATTTTATTTTAAATATCAGATCTTTTATTTTAATTAATCAATTTTTACTTATTTTCATTAAATATCGTCCACACGTTAATATAAGACATACACAATTAGCACCAAGGATGTGAAAACCAGACTGAACCGGCCGGTCTGGCCAAAAATCATCTGAACCGGCCATGTGTCCGGTTCGGTTTTAGTTAATAACCCTTGAATAAAAAAATCGGCCGGTTTATCAGAGAACCGGCTGGTTTATCCGAGAACCGGTTATTTGATAACCGGATGAAAACCTAAACATTACATCGTCTTCTCTCATCTCTTTCTCTTCTCAGAATGCCTCCATCGCACCTTTCTCTCTTCTCTCTTCTCAGATGCCTCCATCGCACCTTTCTCTCTTC
>JAOTBA010000002.1:1242755-1261946 GCA_025629845.1 Erythroxylum squamatum
TTATTTTAAGTTTTATATTGGACTCATATTTATTTATTTTTAGTTCATTATATAATAATAAACATTGGTGTATTTTTTATTTCAATAAAATATTTTATTTTTATTTATTCTTATAAAAATTTCATCTTATTTATTATATTTCGGTTTGATAGCGGTTCACTACCGGTTGAACGTCTAAATTTTAAACCTTTCCTTCAATCGGTTCGATGTCCGATCCGATTTTTAAAACATTGATTAGCACACCTAACAAAAACAGTTGATCCAACCCTTTACTTTGACATGTACGTCATATCATTGGCAGGGTCAATTTATGCTCGGCACAGCCAACTGGAGCGTGACAAGAAAACATCTATAGATTCATGCTTGGCACAGCCAACTGGAGCGTGACAAGACAACATCTATAGATTCCCAAGTCTTAATCCATCTCAGAAGGCGAAACAGCCGCAAGACTTTCCTTTTCATGCGCCTACATACATACCTCACATTAAGTTCAATCTCAATCACTTGATTGAGTAATCTTTCAAGCTCAACCTTTGAAGGCGACTTCGTCTTAATCCATTAACATTACCCAAATATTTTTAATTGTGTACTTTATAAATTTTATGTGCATAATAAAAATTTAAAATTTCAAATAAAATAAAATATTTAACTGATATTTTAGATTATTAAACTTTAATCTAAAATTATTTAAATTAAACAATATCGTTAATGTCAAATCAAACCACTAATTTGTTATCTCTATTGTAAAATATTGTATAATGGTTATTATTTAATTCATAAAGTGCGGCTAATAGTATTAATTTATCAAAATCTGTACAAATTATGCGGATAAGAAAGAGACATATGGATTTAATACTAAACTTAGGAGCTTTGGGGTTGACAATTTTTAACTTAAGCCCTAAATTTAGTTGCTTTCAATGGATCGATTAATAAATTAATGGATTGATTAATAAATTAAGTTCAGACTTAAACTGACTCGAGAACTAATTACTCTAAACAAAATAATATCATTTTATTTTAAAAAGTTGGGCCTTAAGTAAGCTTGGACCTAGACAATCCAGACTTGAATCCAATTTAAAAATAAGTTGTTTTATATTTTTAATTAAAAAATTACTTTAAAAAGATTGGTGAGTCAGCATATTGCCTTTCCTAAATGAAACTTAGCCTCTGTTTGGTTGAGCTTATATTAATAGAGCTTTTGTCAGTTGAGTTTTTTTTTGTAGATCTTTTCTGAGAATAACTTTTCTACGAAGCAAAAAAGAGCTTTTTTGAAAGAGCTTCATATAGTAGATTGTTTGGCAACATAAAAATAAAAAAGGTATTTTTAATTTTAACTATATTTTATTTTGTAATAAAAATTATTTATGCATATAAATATTATTTAAAGTATAATAAACAATATGTAAAGCACAATGTATTAATTATCATATATTTTTAAACTATATGAAACATAAATCAAAATATATCTAACAAAATCTTTTACATGAATTATAATATAAGTAAACTAATATCAAAAATAAATATTAAAACATATAAAAAAGTAAAATAATATTATATAAATCCCAAAATAAATATCAAGTTGAGAAAATAGTTAAATACATAATAAATGGAAAGACAGGTTTGTGGGTATTGTGGGAATTATATGTAAAATATAAGGACAAAAGTGAATAAAAATAGGCTCATTAACTGATTTGAAAAATCTATCAGAAAAAACGTTTTTTTGAGAAGCTCCAAATTTGAATTTCTTAAAATTATATATTTTAGCTGTCAAAAAAATCATATCTATTAAAAAAGTACTGTTTTATTTTACAGCCAAACATTCATTTTTCTTAAAAATAACTTTTGTGGTGAAGAAAAGTATTTATTGGCCTCCTAAAAGCCAATTTAAACCAGGCCGACACTTAGGGCCTGGAATGCTGCAACCTTTAGATTTTACTATTTAAAATGTTATAGAATATTATTTAAGATAAGACTGCGTATTATTGTAATAACAGAATTTTCATTGTGCAAGTAGAATGCAATTGTATAGACTCATGTATTTTACCTGTACATACGTTGTATGTATCGAATCTTAGTACGAGTATAGTGTCTAGATATTTTTGTACAAAATTCCAGAGATTTTGATATTATGTGTCGGGGGTGCCTTATCCAAATTCACCACCTTACATTCACGAGGCAATACTCAGAGTGTCTGGTCTGTACGCCGGCGCTTTGAACAATTCATTCGAAATGACTTTTATACCCCTTTACTGTAATTATCAACGGGAGAAATTAATTTAATATCCTCCACTCCATATTGGTTATTTAAAAATAAATAAAAGTAGAAATTTTCAAAAAATTTTATAATTAGTTATATAATCATTAAATTTTGATATGATAAATTTATTGTGGAATTTTACACAATAAAAAATAGTAATTATCTTACTTCAGCAAGGTCACTATAGTAATTTCGCCCACCCAATATTTGGATAAATACCCTCACGGCCTAACCTCTTCTACGATTAATCGGCGTAACCTCACTCGCTCTTTCTCTTATCTTCTTCCTGTTCTTTCTTTTTATATTGGAATCACCCACTCCATTTTTGCGTCACACTCTCTCTCTCTCTCAACTGATCCGATCCCTACCTTCACTTTCCTAATCTCTCTTTTAACTTGTAAGGATTCCAAATTTGGTAAAGAAATGAGTAGTTAGCGTTTACTTTCCAATCACTTAAAAGTCTCCATCTTTGGGTTAGAGAGTTTCTTCGAGGTGGTTTCAGGTGCGGCTTTGCTCTGTTATAATTTCGTATGGGTTTATGATCGATTGATTAAAGAATCAAATCAAAGAAGCACAGTCCTTCAAAGTCGTTTATGAGTGCATACTGTGTTTTTTAAATTCTTAAGGGTTGATTTTATGTCTAATTTGGGAAACCATAAGACAGATATCTGAAGGAGTTGCTTCTTTCTCGAAGGATTTTGTTTTTCTTTTTTTTTTTATAATGGATTTGTGGGTTTGTTGGTTTCAGTTTGTTGACAGTTGATTTGCAGATCGAACAAGTACATTTGAAGTGTTCTGTTGGTTTTATTGTTGTAGGATTTGAGGGAGGAAAAAAAAGAAGGTAAAATGGTGTCGCTGCAAGGACCAGTTATTTGCCCTGCTGTTCGAGCTAAACAACTTGGGGTGTACACAGTTCCTGTGAATAGTCCCTTTGTGAGCAATAACGTTAAGCTTCTTAGAAGTGAGTTGTGGGGATTTAAGGCAATTGCTGGTTGCAAGAACAATTTGGGAATTGTGTATAGGCAATCAAATCCGCGAAAATGTAACGGGGTGCGGTGTAGTTTGAGTTCTTCGTCGGACGGTAATGGGAGCACGGCTGAAAACTTCAATGAAAATGATGAAGATTATGTTAACTCTAGCGTACTTGAAGCTGGTACGCCTATGTAATAGCTACTTAGATTTGATCTTCTATAACTAATGATACATATGAAAGTGCTATTTAGTATTTACGACTATTGGATGGAGAAACAATGGCATCAAGTGTTCTGTTTATGGAAATATCTGGTATGGTAGATGCTTAATGTTTCAATTCAATTCCGTTTGGCCTTGCAGTTGAGGTCAAGAGCGGACCAGATGGTTTCGTTGTCAAAATGAGGGATGGGAGGCATTTGCGATGTGTCCACAACAATCCTCAAGGAGGGCATTTACCGGACTATGCCCCACATCCGGCAATTGTACTGAAGATGGAAGACGGGACTGGTCTTCTTCTCCCGATAATTGTTTGTGCGTATATCTCAGATTTTGATGATTACTAGTTTTTGTAATTTCATAATTGTTAGATTTTTTTTATTTATGAACACCATGAATTGCATCTTTTGCAGTGGAGATGCCTAGCGTCTTACTCATGGCAGCCATTCGCAATGTTCAAATTGTTAGTTGCAGAGTTGCCTTCTGTTATATAATAGTGGAACTGTCAAATTTTTGACTTGATGAATTCCTTCTTTTATATTCTAGAACAATGCTCTAAATAAGACTGTGATTGACATTTGCTTTTCAGGCTAGACCAACTCTATACCAAGTGGTGAAGGAGATGATCGACAAGTTGGGCTATGAAGTATGATTGAGTTTTCTTATTCTTCTATTCTCTTCATTTCCTTCTTCTAAAACAAGATATTTTATATTAATAATAAAAAATGCTAGCTTGGTGCACAAGAAGTATATGGGAAAACTACCGTATGTACAAAGTGCATGAAAATCTGAGAAAGATGAATACGGGTTCTTTGTTTTGAGCACAAGAATTGAAAATATCCGTACCAAATTCATGATTCTGATCATTATCATTGCCAATCACCTTTATAGGTGAAACTTGTTAGAGTTACCAAGAGAGTGCATGAGGCTTATTTTGCTCAGTTGTACCTTACAAAGGTATGTACATCTTGGTCATGCTTGGAAAATTTTTGCAGGAAGTGAACGTACATTCTGATTGGCCGTATTCATTAATGTAACAGGTTGGCAATGATTCAGAATTCGTAAGCTTTGATCTTCGCCCTTCAGATGCCATCAATATTGCCGTGAGATGCAAGGTACCGTGCATGTGTTATTTGCTATTTCCTTCTGATTTGGGTTTGAGTTTTAGCACTATTATTTTCAATCTGCCTTTATTGCAAGAAGTCTACTGTCTGTATATTTGTTCTTAAGATGCTGCGTAAACAGCCCTTTGCTTAAGAACTCCTAGGGTTATTATGAGTGAAGCTTGAATGTATTGAGTGAAACGATTAGTATTTCCTGATCCTTTGGAATGATATCTGTTTATGACCTGCGCAGGTACCAATTCAAGTTAACAAGTACCTTGCTTATAGTGATGGGATGAGAGTTATTGAATCTGGAAAGATAATGCAGTTCCCTGCTTCAGATGGCATACTTTTCACTGAACTAGATCGGTTAGTCTTGAAATCCTGAGATTTTCTCACTGTTCCCCCCCAACAAAAGAACTGTAGCTTTCTTTTCTTTTTATGACATGAAAGTGGAAAGATCTTGTCTTTGTCCGCTTGTGACTCTGTAGAAGAGCAAGAGATTTGTTTCTGGGCTATCAAATGACTTACTAAATTTGATTTAGTCTTATAGTATACATAACGCATGAGTAACTATTCTTAGTGTCTTGTAATAAATTAAAAAACAGCTCTTTTGCTGTTGATAACTGAATTTTGTGCCGAGAAATTGGACACAGGCTCTACAAACTTTAGTATGTTTTGAGAAAACAAAGGCTGAAACTAGATGTGTGTGATTCCAGGCCCTCCAGTCAGCCTTGTCTTGACACCAAAGAGTTTAATCTTTTACGCAACATGCTGATAGCTGCAGTTGAGGAACGGTACGATGATGCTGGTATGTGTTTTTACTTTCTTTTTAGTCATTTCATTCTTCTACTAAGGCATTTAAATCGTATGTGGAGCTAGCTTTTGTTGCTAGTTTAAGAGAAATATCAATTTGCTGCATCAGCTATCAATTAAGGACAAAGGTTTTCCGTAGATGTTGGAAGTTGATTTTGGATACTCACATGAAAAGTACAGAGTTAGTAGCAACATATAACAATTGCTTATTGGAAACCCTTGTTTCTTTCGACGTGTCTGTTCGCATGGACGCATTAACTCATTCCTCGTGCTTTTGTGCAGCACAATGGAGGGACAAACTTGGTCAGTTCCGTGCTAAAAGAAACCTGAAGAAATATACATAAATGGTGGGGAAGTTATCAGTGCCTGCATAGTCATAGTTTTCCTTCTACATGATTAAAATCCTTTCAAGTTACTGTGTTACACTCATGTTCCAGTTCGACAAGGCGTCAAGACTTGTATATATATAGACCACCATTGTTGGAGCCGACGAGGACCAATACATGCTGTAGTGCTCGGTTTGTATGCCCCTACCACCTACCAATATCTATATATGAAATCTGTAAATATATATATATATGTATGTATGTATGTATGAATATGTTCTTATGAACTTTTTCTAATATAATTTCCTTGCCACTGAGCTAGTTGAATTCTCTGCTTTATTATTTCATTGCGGATGCTGGAATTAAGCAAAGGGTACATTCTCTCCATCAAGTGGTTTGCGTGCACTGAAACTGATAGCCTTAACATTGTCTTCTTTTGCCTCTCGTTTTCCCCTGGAATCAGTAACTTGCTTATTAGGTCTCAGTAGTAATCTTGACAACAACTTCTACGGAATCTATCTATTGGATCCAAATGGGGTCGCATTGATCCTCTTGCTTGTACTAATCACGAGTTATAAACCTTCTTTTCAAGGTTTTAAATTGTGTCCTTAATTGTCATATAATCTAACACAGCGAGAAACGAAGAACGGTTAATCGGAATAAATACGGGAATCTACTCGAGGAGAAAGGTTAATGCCAGTTGAATATGAGAGTAGTATTAGAGGGTAAGCCTTAAATTTGTTTGAATGTGAGCAAAGGTTTTAAGTCATGAACAGGTGTATGTCGTACACGGTACATTGAGTCCAAGTTTCGTGGAACAAAAACACAGGAACAAACGAAGAAACCAAGTATATTATCACTGCGTTTGAATTTCTAGCCACAAAAGACTAGTTGCCAAGGTTTCAATTTCTAGAAGGTCCATTCTGGCGGCTGTCGGAAAGCATTTCCTCCGTCGATTTAGTCAATATTGCATTTACGTTCTTACAAGGGCGAATGATTTACTTTGTGGAAAAAACTGCCATCAATTATAAATTATTACATGATTAAAGGAAAAAAAATGGATTATGTGTCTAATTTCCATTCCACGTATGATTTTAGTGTCAGGACATGTCATCAACGTAATTAATTAACCGCCGTAACTACACGCCAGCGAGATTCCCGCCATAGTTAAGGAAAGTCCTGAGCCTCCACGTGGCAAGTTGGATCCGTGTAAATAGCTTATTCTACAAATTCAGCTCTTTTCTTCTGTTCTGTCTGTTGTCTTAAAACTGCTTTTAAACGTTTCTCTCTATTACAACACTTAGATGTCCGGTCCCGCTCTGTTTTTTCCCAGCTGTAACAGTAGTCGCCTAACGTAAATTGTACTTCATGAGAAGAGATTCAACGGTCACGGAATGTTATTTGAAGTCTTCGGGTCTCAATTCGCAGCGTTATATTGACGGTTTTTAAGCTGTTGCTTTGTCGATTCGTTTCTTGGTTGATTTCCAGTAGCCGACATGTCGAGTCCTTTGGATCTCTTCTGTGAGTGGAGTTTTTTTTTTGGTCGTTTTAGGGTTTGAATTATCTGTTGCTTGATGGTTTAACGCTGTACGTTACTGGGTTAATGACGTTTTTGTCGTTAAGATGTTTAATAATTCTGAAAAGGGTAATCTTGGTTTAATATGTACGTTGTTTATATTATGGGCATTCCAGTTTATATTTAATCAATGTTCTTTATTGCTTTAAAGGTTTTGATGGGTCATCTGGAAATGATGAGAGGAATGAGAGAAGAGAACGAAAATCGGATTTTGACAACTGGGAAGAAGATAGGAGGACTGGAATTGGGAATTTGAAGAAGAAGGCAATGAAGGCTTCTAGTAAGTTTAGGCGTTCGCTCAGGAAAAAGAGCAAGAAGAAGACTAGTGATCCTGGGACTTCTGCTGCAATCGAGGATATTCGGGATGTTGAGGAGCTGCGGCTTGTCGATGCCTTCAGACATGCCTTGATTGCAGATGATTTGCTTCCTCCTAGACATGATGATTATCACATGCTGTTGAGGTAATCTTCTATCTATTCACTTCGCAGAACGAGTTGGGGTAGCTGTTATTTACCTGCAAGGACTTGAAGAACATCAGGTTATGGCTGGTCCAGCCAAATTATATATATATATTTCAATATCCAGGTTCATCGTAAAAATAAAGAACGTTTTACAGATTTTTGAAAGCAAGAAGGTTCGACATCGAGAAAGCAAAGCAGATGTGGCGCAATATGCTTCAATGGAGGAACGACTATGGTACGGACACAATTATGGAGGTAAAAACATTTTAAGACTTGTTTTAGCACTAATTCAATACTTTCTCCTTTAAACTTGTATTTATTATCTATCGATCCATGATTCTGCTGCCCTGCCCTTCATTTTCTAATTATTTCTGCTCTCGTGGCAAATCTTTCAACTTTTGTAACGTGATATTGACTTTTGTTTTCAGGATTTCGAGTTCAGTGAATTGGATGATGTTAGAAAGTACTATGCTCAGGCTTATCATGGAGTAGACAAGGATGGAAGGCCCATCTACATTGAAAGATTGGGAAAAATCGATCCCAGCAAACTCTTGCAAGTTACAACAATGGAACGATACGTTAGATTTCATGTGCAGGAGTTCGAAAAGTGTTTTGCAATCAAGTTTCCAGCTTGCTCTATTGCTGCAAAGAGACATGTAGATTCAAGCACTACTATTTTGGATGTTCAAGGCGTGGTATGCCTCTTGTTGCTACTATCTTTACGATTGATCTTAAACTTAAGCACCACTTTGTCTTTAGACCAGTAAGAGTACTTATATATGTTTGTTGCTTGTTTGACTCTTTTTTATAGGGTTTAAAAAAGCTTACAAAGTCTGCACGAGAACTTGTTATGAGGCTGCAGAAAATTGATGGTGATAACTATCCTGAGGTATAGTTTAGTTTCTTCAGATATTTGTAGCTTAGTAAGTCTTAAAATTTAGTTAAGAGTGTCTACTATCAGAATATCTAAACGATTAATTTTGCAGACACTTGGTCGTATGTTCATTGTAAATGCTGCTCCTGGTTTTAAACTGCTTTGGAACACAGTGAAGTCATTTCTTGATGCCCAAACAGCATCAAAAATTCACGTTAGTATTAATTCTTTAACCTCTTGTTTTGTTCTATTTAATGTTTTTGTTTATATAGTCTGGACAAGGTTTGACAGAGTTTGAGTCTTGCTTCAGGTCCTTGGCAATAAGTGTCAGAATAAATTGCTGGAAATAATTGATGCCAGGTACTGCAAAAGCTTATGAATATACATTTGCTTGTTGTTCTTCCAATTGCACTTTTGTTTACTAACAGACAAGTTCGGCAATGATCTCAGTGAATTGCCTGAGTTTCTCGGTGGTAGCTGCACGTGTGCTGATCAAGGAGGTTGCATGAGATCTGATAAGGGGCCATGGAAAGATCCAAACATCTTAAAGGTTTGACTTTTTTGTTAATTTTAATGTATATCTGTTGTTCCAAGATTCTTAAGTATCTCTTTAATAAGCATGTACATTTCTCAAGCGATATAACTGCAATGCAGCTGGTTCTTAGTGGCGAAGCTTTGTCCTTCAGAAAAATAGTCACAGTTTCACATTCTGATGGCAAGATAATATCTTGTCATAAGCCACGCAATGCAGTGGTACATTCCAGAACACTGTTTCTCTTTAGAAGTGTGATTACTCTTTTAAAATAATGATTACATCATATATCCTCTAATGCTGAGTTCATATTTTCTTTTATGTCAGATGAAAACCAGTGATGTGTCTGCTGCAGAATCAGGATCAGAAGTGGAAGATGCTGGTTCTCCTAACCCAACTACAAGCTATTTGCTTCCCAGATTGGCTCCTGTCTCTGAAGAAGTAAGTTTGTTTTATTGTTAACATTGATGAGTTTCATGACAAGTGCTTTTTACTGTTTACCTTGATGATTTTTATGAATTCGCAATTGCATTTCTGCTGTTGAACTTCTTCTGCATCCATGAGTTAATAAGTTGCATTATTATCTTAGAAGAGCAGTGATTGCGTGCGTGGCAAGCTCTCATAGCCGATACTTACACCTTTAGATAAATTGACAGGCAAGAGGACTTGGAAAAGCAACTCTTAGTAGCGAAGTCTCTGAATATGAAGAATGTATACCTATGATTGACAAGACCGTGGATGAAGGATGGACGAAATATGCTCTTTCTAGCGACCTAGATACTTCTTCAGGTTGGAGATATGTACTTATTAATGATCATCGAGTTGCTAACGCTATTTTATATCAATGAACTGGATACTCATCGAACTATTGCAGGGACACCATCACTGCCAAGGGTAGAAAAAACACCAGACAGGATCCGCACCCACATTTGGTCCATGCTCATGGACTTCTTTGTAACCCTCCTTACTTTCATCTACTCATTGGCATTTTGGGTGCCCAAGAAGATCTCTGTCTCCAATTCGAAAGAGTTAGACTACCCATCTCCTAGTCCCAGCTTGACAGAGGTGGATGTCCTCCCATCTGTCTTGAAAAGGTTGGGTGAACTTGAAGAGAAGGTTGATATGCTACAGACAAGGCCTTTCAAGATGCCCTGTGAGAAGGAGGAGCTGCTGAACGCTGCAGTTTGTCGCGTGGATGGATTAGAAGCAGAGTTAATTGCTACCAAAAAGGTGAACACTACATATATTCTTATAATATCTTGATTTGAGCAACAGAGTAATTGTAAACAATCACTACTTACATGCCTTTCATTTACTTTCGGATCTGGTTATGTTCTTTCAAGTGAATCAACAACAGCTTGCATCTTCAGTATGCAAGCTCTTGTTGCCTTTATGTTCTAAAACTATCATACCTCGTCTTCTATGACTCAATTTTACTTGGAGCTCTGAATAGTATGTATATCTGTGACTCACTCCTCCTCTTTGACAGGCTCTGCATGATTCTTTAATCAAGCAAGAAGAACTACTTGCTTATATAGACAGACAAGAAGAGGCCAGGTTACAGGTAAAGTTTAAAAATTTACTCTTTTGACCTAAACTTTCCCTGTAATGATTAATCACTGAACCAGGTAAATTTTGTCTGATGCAGAAAAAGTTGTTCTGTAGGTGAAGAGGGTATATCTGTGCAGGAGGGATCTTATTGGTTTTCCACGTTCATACATGTATAGAACAACAAGATTTCTGTTTGTAATGAAAACTCAGGAATTGCTTTACATCGCCAGCACAGCAATCTTGAGATGAGTGGAGCTTCGCATCCAGAGGAAAGCCAGATGTTTAACATGGCCATGGAGTTGCTTAGTCTGGAAACCAGAAGCCATACATAGACGAACACTACTACTACTACACTGTTCTTTTTTTTTTTGAGACTACTACTACGATTTATCATGGCATAAACTCTCATATTTTTAAATTTATTATTCTTTTTATATTATTATGTTATTTTAAATCTATATCTCATACGATATAATATTAAAAAGAGATTAAAACTATGAAATATGAAATAAATAGTGTGATTGATAAATAATAATTTTAAAGATATGATAATTAAAATAAAAAATTAAATTAGTGTCTCTTTTCTATTTAACTTTTCTTAATATTATAATTTTTAATATTTAAAATGAGTGATACTATAATAAACTTAAAAGTCCCACATTTTATTATTTATAGTAGTGTTTCAAAAATTAGACCGGAAGTTAAACCGGTAAAACAAGGAGTTTAAGGTTTAAAATATTCAACCTGTATTAGATCGTTATAAAATCGGCTTAGAATTAATAAAATTGAAATACGACTGAAGAAGACTGTTCTTATTTATCAAAGAATTTCAATTTTATTGAAAAAAGAGACTCTTAAATAAAAATTAATTGATTTATTTTTATTTATAAAATTGATTAATTTACAAAATGATTGATTAATTAATTAACTGTTTTTAATAATAAAGATTATTAAAGTAACTAAAAAATAAAAACCTGAACCGAAAATTTTATTAGTTCAAAATTTTCACAATTAAACTGACCAAATTAATTATCGCATGTTTTTAATTGAACCTAACAGCTTTATTTATTGGGATTTACTTGGTTTTTATAATCATCAAATAGGTTTTTATGAAATATTTATCAAACTTGTCTCACGAGCTCCATGTCCGTTTCTTACATGGTACTGTCACGTTGACTTATGAAACAAAAATAGACTCCTCATTTGTTTATATTATTTGTCAACTTCCTCCTAAACACACAAACTCATTGTCGGAATTTTCAACCCAATAATCACTTTCAATTTGATGAAAACCATGTTTTTCCTGACCCACTTGGACATGGTTGGTTGAAATGAAGCCAAAAAGTCATTTTTATATGATATTGTTTATTAGGATAAAGACATTTTTTCCGGTAATTTGAGTCGTTTTTAATTTTTTATAATTTAATCTTTTTCTGACATGTTAATTCCCTTGAATTTATAAATAATAACAATTATTTATCTATTATAAATAAATTATGATAAAAATTTAAGTAATATTTATAAACTTTAATAAATCTTCACTTTTAAATACTTAGCTCATTTTAGAGTTACTATAGTTTGTTTCGCCAGCTCGAGTTGATTAGGGTTTAGACCGAGTTTGATTTATTTTAATAAATTTAGATTCCGATTTGAGTTTAAGTTCAAGTATTTTTTAAGAAGTGATTCATTTTTAATTTTTAAATTATAAATACATGTTTAATTGTATTTGATTCAAGCCCAATTGATCTTCAGGCTGTGAACTCAGATTAAACTTGAGGTAAATTACAACTAATTTTATCGTGATTAGTGCTTACAAACAGAGACGGAGCTACATAGAGACTTGGGAGGTCACTGGGTCCCCCAAGTTTTTTTTAAAAAATTATTTTAAATATATATATATATATATATATATATAAAGATATAGTTATTTAAGGGTCAGTGGTGTACTGGGCCCGCCAAAATTTAAAAAAATTAATTTTTGAGCCTCCTATCTTAAATTTCTGGCTCCGTCATTGATTACAAACCCTTAAATTAGTACCCTCGGAGAATTTGAAATTAATCAATATTCACAAGAGACGATATGGAGCCAATTTAGTGTTTGAGATGTTGAAGATACCAATAGTGAATAGAGTGAGTAACCCACTGTTATTTTTCTTTATCCAGGAAACATCATGATCAAGCTTACAAGATCTAATCAATACTTAAGAAGGAAAATAAATTCTAACAACTTAACATCAATTCTTCGGTCCGTTAATGGTGCAAGAGGGCATTCTTAACTGAAACATATGCGTAAACCAGGGGCAAGAAGATCCATCTGATGTCAAATTGTTGCAGAAACTGTTTATACAAGTAGGATTATGGCAGATTGAGGTATAGGAAAGGCAAAGGTTGGATTAGAAAATGGTACTGAGAATTTTCAGTACAATAACACAGTTTCCACTATCATGAAACTGATTCGCCTTCTGGTTCACAAGATGGAGCAGTGACTATAAAAATCATCACCAACCACATACCAGACTTCACATCTTCTACATGTCTGTGGAGGATTAGGAACAGGATCTTTCTTTGGAGGGCCGTCCTTCTTCTCTTCCTTTGGAGGCCCTACACTCACAATTGATGCACATCTTCTAAATTTCCTCACCTTGTTAATGATCTTCACTGGATCAGCTTCACCAATGACAGTGACCGTGTTCTTTGATGGGTCAAGCACAATGGAAGTTATACACTCAACTTCTGCAATTAACTTCATTACCTTCTGCCTGCATTTTGAACAGAGCAATTGAACCGACAAAATGGTTTTCTGCAGAAACAAAGAAAAAGAACAAAGTCAGAGTCAGAGTCAAGACTCCTGTGTAGTTTCTTTCTACCGGCTTAGGTGATTCACAAATTTATCTCCCAGCAGGAACTGAACGGTGTCAGTACAAGCAGATCTTAAATGGAGCAGTAGAAGAGCATGGTCGAGCAAGAATATAACCTTTGATTCACCCATGATTTTGTCAGAACTGGACAGGTTCAAGCTGCTGCGGACAGTATGTTTGTATCAGAAACACTATATATAATTTGTATCTGAAATGTTTCATCTAATTGTGGAGCAATGATGGGGACTTAATCAAATTACAATTACCCAAGTTAGGCCAGACCGTAAAAGGAGTAAACGTAAGTAGGTGACTACTGACTTAGAAGTAAATGCCTGTCAGAAGCCACTTGATTGGATTACCTATTACCTCCTATACGCATTCAATGCAGAAGAAATTCACATTTTTCCAAGCACATTTTGATGATGTAGAACATTGGATTCATCTAATAGTCTTGGTTTTTTATGGTACAGAAATCTTCAACTAGATTAAATAACCTCATATCAACACTGCTTAAATTTTCTCATCACAAACTCAGATCAGACAGCATAAAATACGTATCAGAATCTCGAGTTTCCAGAACAGACAAGTGGGAAATTCACCAGTACCTCCATTGGAAGATTAGATGGAGTTGGAAGATGCAAAAGAATTTGAGCATTCTGCAATTTTTCTCATGAGTGGCAATAAGCTAATACAGTGTAAAACAGATGTAGCCTTTACTTGGAGTTGGAGGGAGGAAAATAACAGATGGGATGGTTGGTTGGTTCTTCAGGCAGGCATTGTCACAGTTAATTCATCTTCATCGTATTTTTCCATTGAGCCTGGAAGAAACATTATATAGAATTTTTCTAGAATCATGAAATCAGTCTCTTTAATTATACCTACTTAAATAAGACAAGTCAGCTGATATGTGCTTTACCAAAAGTACCTTATATGCTATATACTGATTACACCAAGCTTTGTAAATACGTACTATATATCAGATGCTAATAGATGATGAATGAAATGGCACCATAAGCAGTAGTTAAGCTATCGCTTTCTTTATAGAGCACGAGACACTATGTTGTCACCTTCTACATCTACCCTTTCCCGTCATTCTTTTTCTTGTTTAACCGAGGTGTTCCAGCTGAGTCCAAACTGTTGATGGCATCTTTAAACCGTTACTATGTCAAGATTAATCCTCGTACTTTATAAAACCTAAAAAGGCGGCCCAATATTACCATTAAATATTTAATACCACTGCATACACAAACGGGAGTCCCCTGCCGGTGCTCGATGGTTACCCTTTGCCGTCATTTAACGAACAAGATAGGATTGAAATTGACAATTCATCTCGGTATCGAATGCTCTCAGCAGTCCTTGATAACCTATTTTACAACCATTTGCTGATGACTTTTCACACTTTTACAGGGTGTTTAGAACGGTACGAATTGAATTTAATGGCAGCATTGAATTCAATACAATTGTTTGGAAATAAAAAAAAATGATGTATAAATTGAACCTTGTCATCCTTTTTAAATTTAATTCACTTAAAAAAGCATTGGAATTGAATTACGAACTGAGACTTCAATTCTTCTTTTGAATGTTGAAAATATCCTTTCAATAATACCCACCTAATCTTACTATATATCTCTTTGTCTTACTAGTCTAAAGACAAAGTGGTGCTTAAGTTTAAGATCAATCGTAAAGATAGTAGTAACAAGAGGCATACCACGCCTTGAACATCCAAAATAGTAGTGCTTGAATCTACATGTCTCTTTGCAACAATAGAGCAAGCTGGAAACTTGATAGCAAAACACTTTTCGAACTCCTGCACATGAAATTTAACATATCTTTCCAATGTCGTAACTTGCAAGAGCTTGTGTTACGAGAAGTGTCTTGCAAAACAACTTGGATGTGCAAAGAAGTGGGCTCACATCACTTAATAATTCAAGCTTGTCAACACAAAATAAGAGTCCAGCACAAGGAGGTCCATCAAAGCCTATCATATACCAGAAGAGCATGGTATGAAAGATTCTAGAAGACAGACACTGCAATAACAAATTCTGTTGCAACAAAATTTTATTCGATATGTATGAGTTGTCAGTGTAAACAATCTGTATAAATTAAAAACTTCATGTACGTGATCAATTCATTCCATCAATACAAAAATATAAAAATATTACATGATTTTCATGGTATCAGAGCTTCAATAGACAAACGTCTAATGGCTGACACAACAAATCAATCATCTTCCACCAATCATTCTTCAACACAGCAAACACAAATCCTTGCAACCTCACTTGATTTTCCAGTCCTCGCAAAAACACTTAAATTTAATCTTCCTATCAAGCTTGATAGAAAGAATTTTATCCACTGGCGAGCTCAAGTTTTGGCTGCCATTCGAGTTCTTGAGCTTGAAGATTTCATCTCTGCAGAATTTATTCCACCACAACAGTTTCTCTTAGGATCATCATCAACTGTTGCTCAAATAAATCCAAACTACAGAGCTTGGCGCAGATCAGATCAGCTCCTTCTATTTTGGTTACTCTCCATAACAGGAGAGGAGGTTATTGGACAAGTTAATCAGTCCAAAACCTCTCTTGAAGCTTGGCAAATTCTAGAAAAGCTTTATGCTCAGACGTCCATGGTGTGAGTTCTACAACTAAAGCAACAACTATCAACCATTTAGAAAGGATCATTATCAATCAGTGAGTATATGTAGAAAATTAAATCAATAGGATGGACTCAGAGAAATCCTAAGGGATGGAAGAGTTATCATTAGAGGAGTGGAAAAGGGGTGGGCTATACTATGTTATAGGCTCAATCGAAATAAATCAGATCTCAGAAAATGGAATTCATGAACCAATCACGCAATGGCATGCAAGGTTGGTCATGCAAGCAACAAAAGCCTGTTCCATCTCTCTAGGTAAGGTCTAATTCTTGAACAAAACCAACAAAAGTTAGAATTTTGTGAATCCTGTGTGATAGGAAAGCACCACAGGTCAGGATTTCAAAGGGGAGCTAAGAAAGTCACAGAGATTATGAAGTATGCTCACAGTGATCTCTGGGGGCCAGCTCAAGTCCCCACAATAGGAGGAAATTTGTACTTTATGTCCATAATTGATGATTGATCAAGGAAATGTTGGGTTTATCCTATGAAGAGAAAAGATGAAGCACTAGAGATTTTCATAAGATGCCATACCCTTATGGAAAATCAGACTAGGAAGAAACTGAAATGCCTAAGAACTGATAATGGATTGGAGTATTGCAACAAAAAATTTGAAGAATAGTGCAATGAGAATGGAATCCTAAGGCATAAAACAGTAAGAGCTACTCCACAGCAGAATGGAGTAGCTGAGAGGTTAAATAGAACTCTCCCAGAAAAGACAAGGTGCATGCTCCTATCTTCGGGTTGCTCACATTCTCTATGGGGGAAACAATTAGGACAGCAGCTTATTTAATTAATAGGCTTCTAGTCTCTGTAAATAACTATAAGACTCCTCAGGAAATTTGGAGTAGTAAAAAATCTAAACTCACCCACCTTAGGACTTTCGGATGTGCAGCTTATGTGCATTAGAAAGAGGGAAAATTAGAGCCTAGAGCAATCAAGGGAGTTTTCCTAGGATATCCAGAAGGTGTAAAGGGATATAAAATCTTACTACTCCAAAAGAGAGCCTATAAAACAATCATAAGCAGAGAAGTCATCTTCAAGGAAGATGAATTCCCTCTACTGAATAAGAATTCCTCTAATTCTGACCTCCAAAGGAAAATTTAGGGTCGCTGAACCATTTAGCCCCATTTTATGTACCACAAGAACCTGAAGAAGGTGGTGCTACACAATCTGAAAATGTGGAGCCTACAGAAGGTACTACACAGTATGAAGAAAGGAGAGAAGAGGCAGAAGGTGTGGGTGAAGAAGAAACATCACAGCCAACTACAGATGATACTCAGGAAAACCTACAAGACTATCAACTCACAAGAGATAGGCAACCAAGACTTAGAATTCCTAACAGAACGTACACTGAACTAGACTTGGTTGAATTTGCATGGTTCATGGCTGAAAATGTAGAAAGTAAGGCTCCAGAAACTTATGATGAAGCCATGAGAAGCAAAGATGCAAAACAATGGGAAGAAGCTTGTGAGAAGGAATATTCTTCATTGATGAAGAATAACACTTGGACTTTAGTCCCCAGACCTTATAAAGCCAAATTAATTGAGAACAAATGGCTGTTCAAATTAAAAGGAGTGACAGAAGCAGAACTTAGAATTTACAAGGGTAGGCTTGTAGCTAAGGGATTTAGGCAAAAGGAAGGAATAGACAGCAAGGAGATATTCTCTCTAGTAGTTAAATTCAAGACAATTAGGCTTATACTAGTCCAAACAACACTTTATGATTGGGAAATCCATCAAATGGATGTCAAGACAGCTTTCCTATATGGAAAGCTAGAGGAGACAATTTATATGAAGCAACCAATCGGATTTGAGGACAAAAATAAGCTAGACTATATTTGCCTATTGCAAAAATCCCTATATGGGCTCAAACAAGCTCCAAGACAATGGAACAAGAAGTTCCATGAAGTTGCTGCTAGTATGAACTTCACCAGAAGTTCATATGATTACTGCCTATACTATAAAGATATAGGAATGGCTAAAGCAGTGTTTATGTTAGTCTATGTAGATGATCTCATCATTACAGGGAAGGACTTGAATAAAATTCAAGAAGTTAAGACCGAATTGTGCACTCATTTTGAAATGAAAGACCTAGCAGAAGCTCAGAAGCTTCTAGGAATGCAAATAATCAGAAAGAGGAGGGAAGGAAAACTATGGCTTGTTCAAAGGAACTATATCCGAAAGATCCTAGCTCAATTCAATATGGAACAAGCTAAACCTACTTCAGTACCCTTAGGATCACACTTACAGATGGTTTCTGACAAGTGTCCTAAGACTGAAGAAGAACAGAAGGCTATGGCTCACTATCCCTATGATATAGGTGTTGGATGTCTAATGTACCTTATGCTATGCACAAGGCTTGATTTAGCCTACGCTATTAGTATCCTAAGTAAGTTCATGGCCAATCCAGGTTTAGAACACTGGCAAGGGCTCAAGAATGTTCTCAGATACATATCTGGAACAATGAACTATGGATTATGCTTCTCTAAAACAGAGCTAATCAAATGCAATTACTTGTCTCTATATGGCTATGTGGATGCTGATTATGCAGCAGATAAGGACTAAAGGAAGTTAATTTTAGCATATATTTTTACACTATCAGCAAGCACAATAAGTTGGAAATCACAACAACAATCAATGGTAAGTTTATCAACTACAGAGGCAGAGTATTATGTAATCACAGAAGGGGTAAAGGAACTAGCATGGCTATCAAGAAGTTTAAAGGAAATCAACACAGAAATCACAACACCAGTACTATATGTGGATAGTCAAAACGCATGGTACCTGAGTCGAGATCCAGTCCTCCATGAATGATCCAATCATATAGATGTGCGATTGTATTTCGTCAGAGACCAAATCGCTAAGGAAACCTTCAATCTGGAGAAAATAAAAGGTGAGAAAAATCCTTCTGATTTCGGAACTAAAATTAATTATCGCATGTTTTTAATTGAACCTAACAGCTTTATTTATTGGGATTTACTTGGTTTTTATAATCATCAA
>JAOTBA010000002.1:1262046-1272179 GCA_025629845.1 Erythroxylum squamatum
CTTTACAAAGTTGAATTTCTTGTTTGTTGAAAAAACAATAACATAGTAACCTACAGAAAGTGCCAACATATTTGTTTCTCTTATAAGATACTTTTCATTCTGCAGGATTCAAATGAAATTAAATCACTCAGCTACTTTTTAGAAAATATTCTTGATGGGTGTATTTCTATATCTGCAGTTAATAACAAAGTATGTACATCTATTTCTTCAATATATTCATGTATTGTGTATTCCACTTATTCAGTTTATTTAATCACAGGATGATAGAGCTGCAATTTGTCACACTGAAATAGCTATTACTTCCTCAGCTCAAATCACACCCCAAATTTCCAAAATGAAGAGACCAATATCAGAAACTTCTGAGGATGATATGCCTTTATATGATTTAATATCACCACAAAGGTCTTCAACTAAGTTGACCACCAAAATCAAAAGAGAAAAGTTAACTTAACTATGAAATGTTCAAGAATGACCAACTTTTTATCAGCTACTTTTTGTTTAGTAAACTATTTATCTGTTTTGGGGCCTGCAAGTATTTTGTACTTGAATAGTAAACTTTTGTACTTGTATAAATATGACTCTCATGTTTTGAGACTCATTTGTTTGTAAGATTCCTATTTTATCATAATCTTATTTTAAGGCATACAATATGTAGATTTTGTATTTGTGTTTGCCTTTCAATTCTGTAGTTAAAATTTATTATTTACTTTGCAACAACCCGTGCAAAGCAAGGGGTTAAGAACTAGCTGTAGTATAATACTATAAATAACATTAAAAATAATTTAGACTTTTTGAGAAATCTTAAAAGATAATTAGCATTTCTTATCTTTCTTTTTCTTAGTAGCTAATGCATGTTGTATGAAACCTTTTTTTTCTCTTCCAAAGCCAAATATGTTAGGGGCTACATCAAAAGTTTATTGCATAAGACAGAGTAAGAACAAAGCATAATACTTGCACTTGGTGATTATTAACACATCCTTGTACTGAACTGAACTAAAGAAGAAGCCACTCAGATAACAGTAATGTCAAACCACACCACACAATCTACGGATCAACAGAAGCAGCAATATCATACTTCATTGCTTCTTTCTCCAATTCAACTAGGTGGACCCCTTCGATAACTTCTTTTTTAACCCCTTCTCTGTAAAATACAAAGGAAGGGAAAGACTTCACACCGGCTGCTTCAGCAACAGACTGCAGAAACATATAGGAACAAGAAGAAGATGATTTTAAACAACTTCAACTTATGATCTTAATTACAGAAGGAAATGTAGAGGCCTATATTACCTGAACTTTAGATATATCCACAACTAAGAACTTGAGTTTTTTATAGATGTGGGTCAATCCTTCGAACTCAAGATGCACGAGCTTGCATTTTTTACAATCCTCTTCAGAATCAGTGTATTCAACTACAACCTGTGATAGAGTTGTTAGAAACTGTCTAGTCATCGACAAGGCCGTTCCTAATATTTTATAGCCCTGGGCAACAACTCTCCTACCCCCTGGGAAAACAAGACAGATTCATAGACTTGGCGGCTTGGCGGCTTGGGTAAGGATTGCTGCTCCCAAGTCAATTAGACAAGTAGGCTGTAATGACTAATTAATGATCTTTAATTATGATTTGTCTAATTATTCTTTAAAGGTGGAATTTCTCCAAAAGCCTTTAAATAAATAACATTAAAAAATAATTTAAACTTTTTAAGAAATCTTAAAAGATAAATCTTGTTTTTTTTTCTTAGTAGCTAATGCATGTTATATGAAACGTTTTTTTCTCCCGCAAAGCCAAATATGCTAGCGGCTACATCAAAAGTTTATTGCATAAAACAAAGTCAGAACAAAGCATACTACTTGCACTTGGTGATTATTACACACCACAACAGCACTGTAATAGACAAAACAGCTTCGAAGACTTGTCCGGTTTCATGCACTGCACCCTTCACAGTCTACGGATCAACAGAAGTAGCATTATCATACTTCATCACTTCTTTCCCCAATTCAGCTAGGTGGACCCCTTGGATAACTTCTTTTTTAACCCCGTCTCTGTAAAATACAAAAGAAGGGAAAGACTTCACACCGGCTGCTTCAGCAACAGACTGCACAAACACGTAGGAACATGAAGAAGATGATTTTAAACAACTTCAACTTATGATCTTACAGAAGGAAATGCAGAGACCTATATTACCTGAACATCAGAATCAGATATATTCACGACTAAGAACTTGAGGCTTTTATAGATGCGGGTCAATGCTTCGAACCCAAGATGCACGAGTTTGCATCTTTTACAATTCTCTTCAGAATCAGTGAATTCAACTACAACCTGTGATAGAGAGTTGTTAGAAACTGTATAGTCATGGACAAGGCCGTACTTAATATTTTATAGGCTTAGCTAAAGTAAAAAAAAGTTCTTATTTCTGCGCCTATTTTCCAGTTTTTACATAGAATAAAAATAAACAAAATATGAGTCTATTTTATTGTTTTTTACAAAGCTAAAAATAATCTTATTTTATTTTATTTTTTATAAAAATAAAATAAGCCCTATTTTATTATTTATAAAAACGAGCATTAGGCATATACCCCACCTTTCCTTTGCTAAAGACCGGCCTGATCACGGAGATATATAGCTTAAGATCTACAAGAATCACAAGAAGCATACATAACTACATACATTACCCATTTATTGAATTTAAGTTGATATTTCCACTCCCGAAGGCTTCGGATGAGGATGAGAGCTTCTTCAACCAATGTCGAAACGTGTAAGCTTACAAGAGATAATAAGTTGTTTCGACATCTTCACCTCCGAATTGATTTAGCTTATACTAAAACCAAAGCTTTCCAATATTGTGTATGAGTTGGTGACAAATACTGAATGCTTATCGCATTTATATACATACAGCTACGTGCGTCTCTCAATTATACAATATTACATGTATAATCTATTTGATTTTATGTCAACTTAGGTTTTTTTTAAATATAATTTAGTTGAATGCAAGCAAATCTTTTATATTTCTTTTAAGGATTATTAGACGTGTGCTATTTTGAAGACATCACGGCTTACGTGAGAATATGAATTTGTTTTATAAATTAAAATTATTTTCATTGATATACAATTTCATTAATAGACATTTCAGATTTTGGAATTGCAAATTGTTACATAATTATTATCATAGGAGAGAAATTTGATTAATTTTATTTTAAGGAAAAATATTAATAAATTATTTTTATATTGCACCTAATAAGAATTATTAATCACAAATTAAGTAATATTTATGGATGACAAATGGTCGAGCTCATGGGTTTAAATACCGTTTCGTGCCGGACCAAAACAGGTACGAAACAAAAGGTCGGTCGTACCGGTTTAAATGCTAGTCGGTATCAACGTGTTTTGGATGGTACCAGCGAGTGCCGACCGGTATTCAAAATACTGGTCAAATACCGACCTGTACAGAAAATTTTAAAAAATAGGGAATGTTTTGGCAAAATTTTCAAAAAAATTTAAAATCTTCCTCCCTCCGACCTACCTCTCCTTCTCCCCCCCCCCCCTTTTTTAAGTTTTTTAATTAGTTATTTTACTTATTTCAACTTTTATAATTATTGTAATTTTTAATTTTTTTAAAATAATAATAAATATTTTTAATACTAATAATAATTATAAATTAAATAAAACTTAAAAATAAATTATTTTTATTTAAATTTATTTTAATATTTTATATAATATTTATTAATAACGTATTAATACAATATTTTATTTTTAAAAATAAATAATTTAAAATAAACTAATATTCAATTTATATATTTTTTAATTATTAGATCAAAATTTACTTGTAATTTATATATTTTAAAATATATTTAAATTTAATTATATTTATTAATAATTATTAAATTAATTTTATAAATTAAATTAAAATTGTGGTTATTACTTATTATTATGATTTTTAGAGATAGGGTTAAAAATATACAGTACAATTGTACAATATGATAATGGACTATTTCATAAATTTAAAAAATTACCCGAAAGAGTACCCACTATTAACCGGTACTGGTACCGATACAATACCGTACCAGAACCCAATCTGATATCAAATTCGGTACGATATTTGTAACATTGGTCGGGCCGGTTTATGACATGTACATACTCGACTGGCCTAAGGCAGCTTGGTTGGATTTAATTTTTTTTAAAAAAAATCTTAAAACAATGTCATTTTGTCTTTCGATAGGGCCACAAGTCGAGCCCGGCTTGATAGACTTGGCCTCAGTCCTGCCTGTGGCCTAGTCAACCAGAGCCTCACCCTTTTACTTCGAACTTGCCTGGGTTAGGCAGGGCCTAGCTTGGGCCGAATTGCCATAGTTGGTAATAATTAAATTTTTTTTGTTTTTATATCAAATTATGATGATTATATTATTTTCATTACTCATCATTATCATCACACTTAATTTAAAGTCTCGCAGTAAAGCGAAGTTTGGAGAGGTCTGATAATACTCAGCTTTATCTCTACATAATAGAGAGGCTGTGTCCAGTAGACCCACATGCAAATGCAATAATAAAAGAATGTTGCAGATTAAAGAGTAAATAAGTAAATAAAATTATTACTTAAAAAACGTTATAACCAAAAAAAAAAAAAAAAAAAAGCCTCGTCGTATAAAGGAAGTCATGTACGACAAAAATGAGCGGGGTAGTACGTAAAACAATAGGAAAAGACTGATGATTTTTTTTTTGTTTTTTTTACAGTAGCAGACTTGTCAGGGGCTCGAAAAAGCTAACGGAGATACCGAGATAGCGAATACGCGATTAACTAAAGTAGTACGTGAAAAAACGTTCCCTTGCTATCTAGAATCTAGTTCAATAAATCAAAACACCCAGTCCATGTTTGCAGAAGATAGTCAAGGAAATATTCAGAAAAAAAAAACTGAGAAAAAAGAAGAATGTAACTGACCCTGGTTGCAACCTCAACAGAAATCTAAACCTTGAGCTTCATACTACACAGATGACATGGGAAAGATAATTTAACAAACACTACAAACTATAAATACAAGGTAGGAACGAGTTGCCACCCTTACCTCCACGCACGGTTGGGATCCACTTGTGAGTTTATTCCTACTTAAAAGGACCATAGAGAGCAGTTGAGGAATGGATAAACACATACCTTGGACTCAAAAGGTGGAACGCCCACCTTTGGCGCCCCCACACTCCGGCCTGATATTATGTGAGGGAGGTAAATCACGGTCTGATCCCAGCCAGCTTCTCGGAAAGGCGGCCTAGTGTTCGGTGCGCACAAGGAGTCACCACATTGAATGAACTCCCACACTGCCGCTGCCGAGACTCAAACCCGAAACCTTGGACTCACTTTTCTTCCCAATGATCAACTGGACTACCCGCGCGGGTAAACACATACGTGGGTCGATGATCCTGAGAAACCCACTGGCAGTAAATGATAGTGGCGTCGGTGACCAATGTCCCACCGTAGTGCCTGCAAAAAACAAACGAAATTCGACAGGAAACAACAACTCGAATCCCAGAACCTACATAACCTCATTGTGCAGTGCAACAAACGAGATTTTCATGAGTAAAAACACCAAAAAACCGAAGCAGAGAACTGGAAGGCGACCTTCATAGGCCTGATAAAGATTGTAACTTTCCTTTCCCAGAACATAAAAATTGCAACTTTTAAAATGCCCGCGAAAAACAAACGAAATTCGACAGGAAACAACAACCTGAATCCTAGAACCTACATAAAGTAAAAACACCAAAAAACCGAAGTAGAGAAATGTCCCCAACCAAGTTTACTCTGAACAACATATCGGTCATTACTAAACGTGCTGCCAACTCGAACGGCGTGGTATCTGCCTTGCTGGTAATCTTCCGTTCCTTCGTCCTCCGACGTGTAGTCTCCACTCTCGCAGCTCCCATCCACCTCTTCCTTCTCATCCCTCTCCTCCTTCACAACCACTTGCTTATTCTCATCCATTCTTCTCAAAGCTTCCAACTTCAACGGATTGTGGAGCTCAAGTTTTACTATTTTTTCAAAATAATATCTTTTAAAAAATTTCTTTAAATATATGCATAAATAAAAATAAATAATTTTTGATTGCAAAAGTAAGTTATTATCAAGCAGCACTTTTACTCGTAATTTTAATAAAATTTAATTAATTAGGATATTCTCATAATCCTATGGATCTCATTATCTTAATTAATGAGGATATTCTCCAAATTTTATAGATCTCGTGATTTTAACTATTTTATAATTAATAAAAAAGTGACTTCGTACCTATATTATACTTCACTGTTCATTTATTGTGCTTGGATTGCCATTTTGAGTGGTCTCACTTTCCAAAGAAAGTGACTTCGAATGTATACTATACTACTTCACTGTTTCATTTATTATGATTGGATTGCCATGAAATCACAGGACTGTAACGAGCATACTGTATAGCATAACCACTATGAGTATCCAGTTAAAGATATATAATATATTTCCTCCGTCTCCGTTGGTTATTGGTTGGATCGTCGTGCTAGGTCCAGGTTTAGGCATAAAACGGCATATGAGCCGATCGGTCTATTTATAGATAGTGACCTAAATTTGGCATGTATCCACTATATAAGTTCACTACTTTTTCATAACGCAGGTATGGCACTAGAATCTTACTATTCTCTATTCATAGCCACCAGAACCCTTATAAAAAGACTAACTTGAGCGTCGGAGGGGCCTACCGGCAATCAATTCCTGGTGTGCCTTCTACTGTTTTGCAGGTATTCCTCAGCTAAGGACAATCTAAATCATGAATCCAAGCAACGATTCCCGGCCTCCGCAAAATCAGACAGAATCAATTATATAGACAAGCCGGTCACGGGGAAATCTGTGAAGAACGAAGCGTTTAGTACCGTTGGTGTACGCTCAAGTATCTGCATAGCAGACACCACACCACACACGAGCTTAATAGCACGAAGTACCAAACCACACATAATTATATCCACACACCGAATTAGTGACTGTTTAGATAAGGTTTTAAGAGGGTGATAAGTACTTTTTTCATCACAATTTAAAAAAAAAAAGATAAATATTTGACTAAAAAATAAAAAATTAGTGTATTCAATTACAACCTGTGATAGAGAGTTGTTAGAAACTGTATAGTCATGGAGATATATAGCTTAAGATCAACAAGAAACACAAGAAGCATACAAAACTACATACCCATTTATTGAATTTAAGTTGATCTTCCCAGGCTCGAAGGCTTTGGATGGGGATGAAATCTCCTTCAGCCATTGTCGAAACGTGTAAGCTTACAAGACAGAGCATAGTAACGAAGATAATAAGTTGTTTCGACATCTTCACCTCCGAATTGATTTAGCTAATTATAGTAAAACCAAAGCTTTCTAATATTGTGTATGAGTTGGTGACAAATACTGAATGCTTATCGCATTTATATACAGGTGCGTACGTCTCTCACTTATAGTAATATTACTTATATAATCTATTTTATGTCAACTTAGGTTTTTTTTTAAATATTTTAGTTTAATGCAAGCAAATCTTTTATGTTTCTTTTAAAGATTATTACACATGTGCTATTTTGATGACATCACGGCTTACGTGAGAATGAATTTGTTTTATAAATTAAAATTATTTTCATTGATATAGAATTTCATTAATAGACATTTCAGATTTTAGAATTGCAAATTGTTACATAATTATTATCATATGAGAGAAAATTGATGAATTTTATTTAAGGAAAAATATTAATAAATTATTTTTATATTGCTCCCGGTAAGAAGTTTTAATTGATTATTAATCACAAATTAAGTAATATTATGGATGACAAAGAGTCGGGCCGAGCTGGGACGGCCCATGACATGTACATACTCGACTGGCCGAAGGCGGGCTAGGCTGGATTTAATTTTTTTAAAAAAATTCTAGAAACAACGTCATTTTGTCTGTCTCAGTAGGGCCACAGGTCGGGTCGGCTGGATAGCCTTAGCCCTGATCAACCCAAGCCTCACCTTTTTACTTCAAACCTGACTGGGTCGGGTAGGGCTTAACTCGGGCTGAATTGCCAGCTCGGGCCGAATCGCCATGCCTGGTAATATTTAAAGTTTTTTGTTTTTATATCAAATTATTATGATTATATTATCTTCATTACTATTTTTACAAAATAATATCTTTTTCAAAATTTTCTTTAAATATATGCATAAATAAAAATAAATCATTTTTGGTTGCAAAAGAAGTTAATATCAAGCAGCACCTTTACTCACGATCTTAATAAAATTTAAATAATTAGGATATTCTCCGGATCCTATGGATCTCGTTATCTTAATTAATTAGGATATTCTCCAAATTTTATGGATCTCGTTATTTTAACCATTTTATAATTAATAAAAAAGTGACTTCGAATGTATTCTATACTTCACTGGTTCATTTATTATGATTGGATTGCCATGTAATCACAAAGACCGTAACGAGTACAGCATAACCACTATGTGTATCCAGTTCAAGATATATAATATATTTCCTCCATCTCCAGCGGTTATGTAGACAAGCCAGTCATGGGGAAATCTGTGAAGGACGAAGCGTTTAGTACCATTGGTGTACGCTCAAGAATCTACATGGCAGACTTATAGGTTGGGTTGCTCCTCTGGATTAAATTCCTTATCGGCAGTCTCTGAGATAATGGAGGTTTTCTTCAACCGGTGCAAAGATTTGAGCCATCCCGTGATATAGTTCCGGCTCTTCTTGATTGATCTTCCTTATCGTTTCTTCATTGACGTACCTGGACATTGGACTAGAGCTTAATAGCACGAAGTACCAAACCACACATACTAACCACACACCAACTTAGTAACACAATTGCCAAACCACACTTTCGATGTCCCTCATCGTTCTGTGAAACGTATTCCTACAAATTCTTTGACCAACTCTTCCCATCAAGACCGCAATTTAGGGTTGTAATTAAGAATTTCCTAACCATCAAAATCCTTAAATAATACTAGATATTTTCTACACCTTGGTTTCATGTGCAAATTAGCAATGTTTTAAAAATTAGATCGAAAGCTAAATCGGCAAGATCAGAAGAGGTTTAAGATTTAAAAAATTCAATTGATATAAAACTATCGTAAAACATGTTAAAAATTGAATATTTTTAAATATAATTAAAGTCTTTAATATAAAGTTTAATTGAAAAGAGAGACAGTTAATGTAACATCCCACCCCCGACGGGAAAGGTAGAATAGTAATTTGGAAAAGGGTGAGAGTGATTAGGACTGATTTGACATTTTCATGCATACTGGTATTTGTGAACAGTGAATTTTTGCACATGAAAAATAACTGTACATGCATTCATGACATTTCCCGGTATTTGTGCCTAAATGAAATTCTGTTGTGGATAATGTGGTAATTGTTCTTTAAAAAAATTAATTTGGAGTGATTCCTGGTGTGTTTTACATTTTAGCAACATTTCAGGAATTTTTCTGAAATTTTTCGGGGAATATTTTCGGACCAGAAAAATCGCCAAGGGGCGAACCGACTGGTTTTCGGTACCAAAAATGTCTGTCAAATGGTACTGGAATCTTGGGACATTATGTTGGAGTCGAAATTAGGACCCTTGAAAGTGGATTGAAGAATTAATTGGATTAGGATTATTATTTTATCAAAGAGTTTCAAGTGATTTTTGTCTTTTTCCTCATTATTATGCCAAGTGTCTTGGTGACTCATCTCCAATACATTTAATGCTTGCTTCACTCTCGGTTTTCCTAGTTGAATGAATGAAAAGATGATTGTTACTTGGTTTTGTAAACATTCACGACTCTTCCAAAGTGAAAGGATGAAAAGATGAGTTAATTTCTTTATTCCTTCATCCATCCGAAACCCTCTTCTTCTTCCTCTTCATTGATTTTCTTCAAGTGTTCTAGCTAAAATTCCCACCTTAAGTGCTTCCCTCTCATACTTGCAAGCTTAGACCTCCTACTTCGATGGTGATTGTGTATGTGGAGTGAAGTGGAGAAGTTGGTGTGTTCATTAAAGGAGTAAAGAGTGGAAGCTTGTTAGGTGAGAATTAAATTACATGTTCTTTACTTGGTAGTTAGGTGCATTCATTGGGAGTTATTGTGTATGAATTATGACTTATTGTGCATTAATTTCATAAAGCCT
>JAOTBA010000002.1:1280832-1291095 GCA_025629845.1 Erythroxylum squamatum
ATAATATTATATAAATCTCAAAATAAATATTCAAGTTGAGTAAATAGTTAAATACATAATAAATTATGCATTTTATTGTAATACAAGAAAATTTGCAATACGTTACAAAACATCTACTCAAGAGATTAAAGAAGATGAATTTACAAGATAAACATGAAGATGAGTTTGTAGATATTGTGAGAATTATGTGTAAAACATAAGGGTAAAAGGACTAAAAATCATGCTCATTAATTAATTTAAAATTTTACGCGAAGAAATCATTTGAGAAACTTTTTTTAAAATTTTCAAATTTAAGCTCCTAAAAAAACTGCATTTTAACTATCATACAAGTCATATCTACTAAAAATCACTTTTTATTTTACAATAAAATATCCATTAAAAAAATTTGTAATAAAAAAGTGTTTATTAATTTTCTAAAAGTCCATTCAAACATTTTCTAATTCTTAAAATGATAATTACGGTTTATCGCGAATGCTTAAACCCATATCTATACTCGAAAATCGAAATATGTGGTAAACATATTTTGGGCTTGATGGGCCAGACATGGAACGGCTGCATTTGCCATGCCTATTAAAAAGTCTATAGCTTATGAAAGCCTACTTATGATCTATACTATACCAACTGGGATTAATTCGCATTTTCTAACCGATGCGATTTCGAAATTAAATTCAGATATTTTTTAATAAGTGGTTGGGTCTGTCGTGCTAGGCCCAAGTTCAAACTTAGAACGGCACATGGGTCGATCGGCCCGTTTTTTGACGTTGACCTAATTCCTACAGGTATTTACTATATAAATTCATTACCTCGTCATAAAAAAGGTACGATTTTAGAATCCTAACATTCTTTATTCATAGCGGTCAAAACCCTCACAAAAAGACTAACTTGAGCGTCGGAGGGGCCTACCGACAGTCAACTCCCGGTGTGCCTTTTATTGTTTTGCAGGTATTCCCTGGCTAAAGCAACTCGGACTCATGGATCCAAACAACGGCGTCCAGCCCCATCAAATTCAGACATAACCAATAGGTTAATTTATGAGTCAGATTAGACTTAGTATTTGTTTAGATGAACTTTTAGAAGTTTAATAAGTACTTTTTTTCATTATAAAAGTCATTTTTAAAAATGACAAGTGTTTGACTGTAAAATAAAAAATTACTTCTTTAATAGATATGATTTTTTTGGCATTAAAAAAATGAGTGTTTAACTGTAAAATAAAAAAATACTTATTTAATAGATATATTTTTTTTGGCAGCCAAAATACAGCTTTTTAAGAAGTTTAAATTTGAAGCTTATCAAAAAAGTGTTTTTTTAGGTAAATTTTTCAGATCAATTAATGAGCTTATTTTTAGTCTCTTTTGTCCTTATGTTTTACACATAATTTCTAAAATACCCAAAAACTCATCTTTACGTTTTTTTAGAAGTTACATAATATTATTTGGCTTTTTATATGTTTTAATATTTATATTTAATATTAATTTTACTTATGTTATAATTCATATAAAAGATTTGGTTAGATATATTTTTATTTATGTTTCGTATGGTTTAAAGTTATATAATAATTAATATATTGTGCTTTACATATTGTTTAATATACTTTAAATAATATTTATATGCATAACTAATTTTTATTGCCAAATAAAATATAATTAAAATTAAAAGTATTTTTTATTTTTATATTGTCAAATAATCTACTGTATAAAGCTCTTTCAAAATAATTTTTTTTAAATAACAGTCAAACAGTCAACTGGCTTCTTAAAAAAGTTCTTATAAGAAAAGATTTTAAAAAAACTCTACTGATATAAGCCCAACCAAATAGAGACTTAGACTGATTTGATACTCAATCTTTTTAAATAAAAGGATGAAGAATTAAGCAATAGACCTTATTTAGACGACTTAAACTTGGACTCAATTAAACAAATTATTATTTTATATTTTTAATTTAAATAAATTATTTTAAAAAAATTTAACGAGGCCGACTCTTAACCATTCCTATTGAAAAGTAAGACAAATAATAAAAAAAAATTGTTTTTATTTGATGTTTAAAAGTGTCCTTTATGGATTCGTATAGTGATACTTTTCAGACTTTTGCAAGTGCACGGCGTAAGGTTGAATTTTGATTTTGCGTCGTTGTGTTGCACTTGTGAGTTGTCAGTTGTCCCAACCAAAAACACGAATATCGTGAAAAGGTTGGCTACCTCGTTCGCATGTGATCGTTCCAAAATGAATCCACTGTCGTTTTCAACACTTCAGCACGCCGCCTCCCGCCAGATCAATGCCCATTTTCTCGATCCTTCCATTAACTTTTTCTTTTCATATTAAAGTTCTTGGTTTAAATTAAATTTTAATTAATTTAATTATAATTAAATAATTAATAAAATACTTTTTTAGTATTTAATTATTTGAAAATTACTAAATTAGTCATTGGAACTTATAATTGTTCTTTGAAAATTTTTGGATATCCATAATTTTAATGACTGAGATTTAAACCACAGAGGTTTTGTTAAACCCTTCCGAAACTGTCAATCTGTCGTAGCTAACGTGGCCAAACTGTTGCTTGGAGTCTGTACCAGGAGTCAGAGCGCTTGCTTTGAGACTGACCGAGTTCCTGGTGTAGTCTTTCCTTTCCTTTGATTTAGAATTAGAAAATCAAAACAATAACTAAATGAATCTAGGAGAACCAAACCAAAACATAGGAGAAAGACTCGGAAGTTGACTACCAGGGCCCTCGAAGTAATGTTTAGAGGCTGAGATTTTCTCCGTAAATAAATGTTATCAACAAAAGCGGGGCTAAAATGAACTGGAAGATCTCTGATGAACTTTTCTAGGTTCATGGAAGTCCGTGGCTAATCCGCATACCTTGGAGTGAAAAGTGGGCGTCAGATCAGAGAGATTGTAGGCTGAAAAGAGCTCTTTGGAATATTCAAAACCCACCGTTGTTTGTGGTTTTTCTCGTGACATTGGATCACCGAGCCAACCACACTTATCACCATCATCATTCACTTCTATCCACATTCATCTACCACCTGTGACTATTCTCGTTTTCATCACAAAGCCACCGGAGTTTGCAGTTGTTTCCCACTTTTCCTGTTACTTATATATTGGAACTGCAGAAACTTTTGATCTTTTCATCAAAGTTGTGATTTTCACCTTTTTGTGATCTGGGATTCCGCTAAATTCTGTCACCTGGGCATTAGATTCCTGTTACGGCTATTGGTTTTTAGTTTTCTCTTTCGTTTGTTGCTCTTCGAACTGCTGCCGGAATTTAGGATCGTACGAGGAAAGTAGTTAACTTTTTCGGTTTTTTATTTTACTATTTCCTCGAGATTTATATTTTAGTATCTGGGATCCCCAGATCTTCCATCTTAGGTTAGCTTTTTCTAGTATATTCTCTTCAAAAGCTTCTAGTTACCAGTTTTAGTAGGTTCAAAGATGGATTCTTGCTCTGCTGCCTTGAAATTTACCGCCAATGCCTTTGATGTTAATCGTGGAGATCATTGTAATAGAGGCACTCTCTTTTGGGGTGAGAGTGTCAGGACGAAGACTGCCAACTTTTCCAAGAATTTGAGAACTGAAAATCATAGAGGAGCTCGAAAGTTCAAGCCGGTGGTTACATGCTCTGTTCTCACGTCAAATATCGACAAAGAGACCATGGTAAGTACATGACAATCATGATCTGGCCTAGTATTAGATTCTGAATCATTGTTGTTTATTTGGAACTTAATGCAATGGCCTGTGGTTCCAGGGATTTGATGCACAGTTTGAGAGTCCAAGATCAGACCCCAAAAATGTTGTTTCAATTATTTTGGGTGGTGGCGCTGGCACCAGACTTTTTCCTCTAACGGGTAGAAGAGCCAAGCCTGCGGTAAGATGTCAACGAACATGGCTTCCGTGATTGAATTTTATCTTCCCTCTTCTTTTTTTTTTTTTTTTGGACAATTGGAATAGTATTCAAACCTAAAAAGCTGTTTTGGCCAGTTATAGAAGGTAATACTTTATGCTGCATGGAGGCAATCATTGTAATTGGTTTGTATAAGTTAATTGACCATTCTGCAAAATGTGAATGGGATCATCTTTTGTAAATTTTATCTTTTTGCAGGTTCCAATTGGAGGGTGTTACAGGCTGATTGATATACCTATGAGCAACTGCATTAATAGTGGTATAAAGAAGATTTTCATTCTCACACAGTTCAACTCTTTCTCACTCAATAGACACCTAGCTCGCACGTATAATTTTGGAAATGGGGTTAATTTTGGAGATGGGTTTGTCGAGGTGAGAAGGATTTAATGAAGTTTAACTCTTTCATGTATGACAATAAGTTATTGAAATCCTTTTTCCTGAGGAGCAGGTCTTGGCTGCCACTCAAACACCAGGAGAAGCAGGAAAGAAGTGGTTCCAAGGAACGGCCGATGCTGTGAGGCAATTTGTTTGGGTTTTTGAGGTTAGAAATCAGATTAGTGCCTTCATTTTTAGGGTATTTTGTGTTGTCAATTATTTGAGTAAATGGGTTTTATTCTTGATCCGTTCAGGATGCAAAAAACAAGGATGTGGAACATGTATTGATATTGTCTGGAGATCATCTTTACCGGATGGACTACATGGATTTTATTCAGGTACCTTTTAAACGTCTGCATTGCATTGCTGCTAATATCTTTCTGTTCCAAATTGCTGGAGTTTGACTTGTACTTGGTTACTGATACATTCGTCACTTGCAGAAGCACATCGATACAAATGCAGATATCACAGTTTCATGTGTACCCATGGATGATAGGTATGACTATGACATTGATAATATTTTTCGGGATACCTTGTTTCTTGATGAATATGGTGCTTTTGGTTATTTTTCCATTTCAAAGCAAATTTCAGCTTGATCTATGCGCTGATCTGTGGTCTAGATTTCTAGTTTCTGTCATTCAAAACATTCATTGTAGACACAAGCTAAAATATAAACTTGTGTTTCTCAGTTGACATTCACCAAATATTACTTATTTTGCAGCCGTGCTTCGGATTATGGACTGATGAAGATTGATGACAAGGGACGTATCATCCAATTTGCTGAGAAACCTAAAGGCTCTAACCTGAAAGCTATGGTAGTTGGCTGCCTTATCTCCTTTTTCATTCTTCAGCTCCATAGTTTTGTTTCTCACTTCAGATTCTTCTTACCTGATGCACAACCTTGTCTAGGTTGATACATATATATTTCCTTATTAGCTTGCTTGCTGATTTTTTCACAATGATGCAGCAAGTTGATACAACTGTTCTGGGACTATCTAGGCAAGAAGCCATAAAATTTCCTTACATTGCTTCAATGGGTGTTTACGTGTTCAGAACTGATGTTCTGTTGAAGCTTCTGAGATTGAGCTATCCCTCCTCCAATGACTTTGGATCTGAAATTATTCCATCTGCAGTGAAGGACCACAATGTTCAGGTGAGATTTATCTTTTGGAACATGGACTCTTCTAATTGTTCTGCTTTGTCCTGTATCATGTATCTATAGAAATTAATTGAACTTTCAGTTACTGATCTTACTTATTTTTTGATTAGGCATACTTGTTCAATGATTATTGGGAAGATATCGGAACAGTAAAATCCTTTTTTGATGCCAATTTGGCTCTAACCGAACAGGTCCGTTGTTTCGCCACTAAAACCTTGAATTGAAATTGGTATACACAATTCTCTGGTAAAACTATTGACGGTTGCAAATTCTTTATTCAATCTTGTTTTGTGATGAAGAAAATTGTTCAGCCTTACAAGGGTTGCACTCTAAAATTAAAATTTGTGTCCTGTTGTTGAACAGAATGAGTGTCATATATGATTCTGCAAACTGATAAGACACCTTTTCTGCAGCCACCGAAGTTCGAATTTTATGATCCGAAGACACCGTTCTACACATCTCCTAGATTTTTGCCCCCAACTAAAGTTGACAACTGCAGGGTACGATTGTTTGGTTTGACAAACTGGCAATTTCCAGCTAGATTGTTGCATCTCTTGACCCATTTGTTTGCTGCAGGTTGTGGATGCCATAATCTCACATGGTTGCTTCCTAAGGGAATGTAGTGTGGAACACTCCATAGTCGGTGTTCGATCACGTTTAGAGAAGGGTGTTGAGCTTCTGGTTAGCCATCCTCTAGCTTTATCGATTCCTCTCCTCTTCCCTTACATCCAACGAAAGAATAGAAGCCACTGCCCAAAGTTGAGAACAAAATGAATAAGATAAATCAGAAATACTATTCGGATTTGATGTTTGGTCAGTGAAACGGGAAAGGCTAGTAGATGTAGAGGCTTTCTCATACAAATGCTCTAGATCTTAACTGCATCTAGATTTTAGTACAGAAGCCAACAATAAATCTTTAGACTACCTTGAATGAATTTCAGTGCCTAACAATATTTTCTTTGCAGGATACTATGATGATGGGGGCCGACTATTATCAAACCGAAGCGGAAATTGCTTCATTGCTTGCCCAAGGAAAGGTTCCAATTGGTGTTGGACAAAATACTAAAATCAGGTGAGCAAGTTGTAGGTTCAGTCATTTAATTTCGTTATGAAATACTCACAAACCATTTGCTGATCCCGAATCATTTGCTTTAAGGAACTGTATTATCGACAAGAACGCCAAGATTGGACGAGACGTCATCATTAGAAATGCGGATGTAAGTATCAGTTTCTGTGTTTAAAGAAAAGATAGTATCAGTTTCTGTGTTTAAAGATTACACCACCACATCCTTTAGGGAATGTCAACACCAGTTGAAACCGTGTTTTTCTCTTTATCTTTTCAATGTTGTGCATGTCTCTGCTGAACTAGTTTTTCGTATTTCTCAGGGCGTTCAAGAAGCGGAAAGGCCAAGTGAAGGAATTTACATCAGGTCAGGGATTACAGTCATTCAGAAGAATGCTATGATCAAAGACGAGACCGTGATTTAAGTTTCGGGTTAGTGATGGAAGGCGAGTAGTAGTAGGCGCACATCCTTTTATCCATTCTGATTGCTTGGCGATAATCAATGCTTGTATATTAGAAACTAGAAGATGCTTTTATAAGAACCAGAGCTTAAAGATTAAGAGGCACTAATGTAACTTTAGAATGTTTCTAAGCCAATCAGTTGATTTATCTCCTTTTATATCTGTGGTTTGATATAGTTTTTGCAAACGAGTTATTGACTCCAGGGTAACTGATCAACGTTACAATTAGACAAAGTAAGTTTGGAATTGGTTTAAGGTTGAGAACTGTATTAGAAATGACTCATCTAACAGACAAAGTGAAATCCTAAATTTTATTGTTTGATATGGCCAATGTTTATGAAAACATTGCATATTAAACTACACTAATGAGAAATCTATTGAAAATTTTTAATGCTTCACAATAGTACTATTGTTCCTAGCCAACCACTGAGCCTTTCTGATATCTCTTGCTCTGTGCAATTTCTTCATATTTCGTAGCCTTGAAAACATCTTCCGAATCCGATTGAGCTTCTGAGACTGATCGGTGATGAGGTTAGCTGTTGAAGGGGTCTCAGAGAAGACAACCTCATAGCCATCTCGAAATGAGTCCATTCCTTGAGTAAATAGTTGCCAGAAAATGCCACCTGCAGCTGCTCCGCCACCTCTAGCAGAAGAGTAAACTGCTGAGTAAATGGTATCGAACAACTGATCCCTTTGATTGTAACTGCCAGTTCTTGATGATTTTCCAAACTCCGTGAAGAGAACTGGCTTGTGAAGTATGTTCTGAGCATCTTGGATGTGAATTGCCACCCAATTGTTCAGGAATGACTGCAACCTCTCTTCGTTCGAATCTGTTAGCCTGTTCATGAACACGAGAAACTCCGTTCTCCGTTAGGAACACTAGCAACTGAATAGGATTCTGATCTTTTAGCAGGAGATTGCTTACCACTGGTCAGGATATGAATGGACTGTGGCAAAGTCGATTCCAGGAATCTGGTTGTTGGCGATGAAGTCTGTTCCTGTTTGGGAGTTGGGATTATACTGTTGGTTTAGTGACGATGATTGTCCATAAAACCCTTCTAACCCTGCTTCCAATAAATGGTTTCCATCTATGGACTTCAAGTATGAAGCCATCTCCGTAATCCAAGCCTGTCGTGTTAAAAAAAACACGTAAAGCTTACGTGTCAACATCAATCAGAAAGCAGTAATGAACATAAGTTGAAAAAAATCCTGACAAGATTGCGATGAATCAAATCCCAAGACTGTAGCTTGGTCAAATGGGGGTGTTTAAAAGACCTGGAGATACGTATCAAACCTGAATGGTCCTTCCTGATGGATCGGAGGTACACCTGGGTTCATTTATAAGCTCCCAAGCCATGATTGTTGGATCATCTTTATAAGCAACTCCGGTGATACTGTTCCGCCTTGTCAGGATAGTCTATGTCAAAAGCATCGAACTTTTAGTCCAAAGTGGGAACTTTAACTATGTCCATTCTTTCTCTGATTGAAATTATGATCAGAGAAATGTTATGTTCACTCCATGAAAAGAAAACAGGGGAGGAACAGAGGAGATATGAATGTCTCCGAGGGAGAGAATTGAGTCACCTTGATGTGATTCTTGTAATAGCCTTTGACTACAGAGTTGGTAAAGAAATCATCATCAGATGAAACAGATTGCCCTTGATTTCTCGCCCAGTTCACGTACTGTCTTCTTCCTCCATAGTTCTCGTAGTTGTTCACCAAACTCAAAACTAGCTTAATCCCATATTTCTTTGCTTCAGATGTTACAAAGTCCAATCCCTTTCGAAGAAAAAAATGAACATTTAGAAAAAGCAAGAAACCAGATCATGAGTAAACAGAGGAAAATAGAAACACAAAATGATCACTTAAAATAACCTGGAAAGTTTGCTCATTGTAGGAGCCAGGTGATGACTGAAGAGCTCTGTCTTGACCATCATTGAAAGCCCAAGTTCTTGATAGAGTAAGGCCATGAGATCTAGCTTCCTCCAAGACAGATGAAACTTTGTTCCTCTGAGAATGGTCAGTTGCCAAATACATGAGCCAGTAGGCATTGAACCCATTTGCATAAAATGGACTCCCATTCAACATAAGGTGCACTCCTTTGACTGTAATGAACCCTTCATCAGCTTTCACTTGACGAAAATTACCCTGTTCTTGAATGAGGAGAATCAGGAAGATAGACAGTCCCAGATGTTTCATTTCTCTCATTCTTCTTCTTCCACCCCTTATCTCAAAGAACTTGAAATGCAGAATCACTCAACACAGGTTTCTCCTTATAGACAGATAGTAAGCGTCAGGAAATGGATTATGGTTACCTATTACTCTGGTTTACCTATTACTCTGATTCAATGAATGGTCCTCTAAGTCAGTGCAGAGACCAGAAATGTCATTTTTTGTTCTCTGTTTTCTGCAGTGATAATCATAATTGAGCTAACAGTGTTCTAACAATATATTTTAGATATGAGAAAGTGACCTACTTTTTGTTTCAGTGCCCCGAGTTCAGAGCCACAGGATTACAGAGAAAAAGAGGATCTTTATGCAGAAAAGAACATTTATGCTGATGACACATTTGCTTAAATAAGCAGATTGGATTTTTCGGATGATCATTAAGTAAATTATCGAACATATATAATAAATTACTAGACTTTGAGTTGGATTTAGGATTTTTTTTAAAAAAATGAACTTCAGATTGAGATCAGACTACACTACCCTGTTCAATCTAATACTTAAAAATTTTAGAAAAATAATATTATTTTTAAAATTTTAAATGAAAAAATTGAGTCGGACCTAAACTCGAGCTCAAATCATATACTTTGAATCTAATTGAGTTTTAGACAAAACTCAAGTTTGGGTACAAGTCGGAATCTAACTCGGCGCAACCTATTGCTATCTGAACTGGCGATGGAAGGCTAGGATAGGACATCACTGTGACCTTGTAAACCAAACATACCACCTTTTTTTGAAATTAAGGATCTATTTGGTTGAGGGTTATATAATGGAATGAGAAGGAACTGATGGCATGTCAAACCAACAAAAATAAATTCCTACTCTAGAACACTTAAGCGAGTAAAGTGGTGAACAGGGTCGAACCACAGAGACCAATGTAGTAATTATTTATTTGTGTGAAATTGAAAATAAAAATAAAATAAAAATATAAAAAGAATTGATTTGGGGATGATTAACTTTAAAACACGAAATCACGTAGGAAGAAATTAAAAATAAAGATTGAAAATAATATAAAGAAAAGCCTAGCCAAGGTACTCTCCCGTTTGATACCGTAATTCGATCATAGACTCAAAAATATAAATTT
>JAOTBA010000002.1:1312689-1331532 GCA_025629845.1 Erythroxylum squamatum
TATTTTTATGTGCTATACAACCCGATGGATATCCAAAAACCCGAACAACCCAATGGATTTGGATATGGGTAGTAAATCGTAAAAACCGATGGATATGAATATAGATATGGGTTGAGTCATAAAAAATGGATATGAATATGGGTAGAGTAAAACCCGAACCGAACCCTACCCATTACCATCCCTAACCATGACTGCCTATATCTCCTTCAACCATCAATTTGGGCTGTAGAATGGATCCATTAGCAATCCCTCTATCAGTTGAAGCTTCCACAGGTTTGTCTGATTCTTCCAGACAGTGTGTAGTGGAATAAATCCCCAAAATTTCCCGCTGCCCACCAGTTTAGAATTTCCTCCTTGTAGGCTGCCGCACTTTAGTAGAGTTACTAGGTTTCCAAGGGAAAGTAATAGCTATTTCCTTCTTCTCCAATTCCCCATTGTCCCCTAGGCACATAACATAGAGAGTATTTGATAGGAAGGTGGATTTCTGAATCTCTATACATATTTTTGCATAACCTATTCTCTCTGTAGAAGTTGTTTGTGAGTCCATACATAATGGTTTTCCAAGTGAGCTAGCAAGATAGCTAAGTCCCACAATGGTCCATAGTTATAATGGGAGATTGTGGAAATTCACCCACAAAGGAAAAGTTTCCACTTTACCTCGATCCATTTCCATACCTGGCTGCCATTTTTGTAGGAAGAGAGGTTGCTCTCCTATGTGCCAACGCCCTTGCTCAAAAATATCAATTAGGCCCTTTTCGTTTGAAAATTTAAACAAGATAATCTTATCCTCACGCAACAAGACCTCCAATCCCTTCTTTCTCCATTTGGATTTTGCCCGTGTGTTAATCACTGGAAAAGCTAGCCTTTTGCTCCTAAAGAAACCAACTAAAGCAGAGGACCACACCTTCGCTCCTGCCTTAAAAAGTGTCCATTGGAGGACTAATGATACCATCAGTCTCAACATTATGAAAATGCTTAAGATATCCTTTTTAAGGTATAGAGAATAACTTGTTCTTCCATGTACCTGTAGGTTGTTTCTCTTCCATGTTTTCATTTGATTTTTGGCTTTTAACAGCATTGTTAGATTTACATAGTTCTGGAGATTTGGAGAGCAGATTCTCACAGGATAAAGCAGGAAAGTATTCACCAAATGTTGGGCCTGGGTCTACTAGACAGGCCCAGTATCTAATCAGGCCCATTGGCAATCTACCCAGAACCCGATAACCCGTATCCTCTGGGTCACTTTCCTCTGACCTCTGCAACAAGTCACAGTAGTGAAAGCTTGAGCTTAAAGAGAAGACCTCTCTCTTAAAGACAGACCGATTCATTTCGTAGAGTTGCTCGGGTGAAGCCCAAGACGGTGACGTATTGTGAGAGAAAGAGAATAAGAAGACAATGTTCAGAAACCAGTACGATACAGATGTGACCACGTGGAGCCCCGCCGGGAGGCTCTTTCAGGTGGAGTACGCCATGGAGGCCGTGAAGCAGGGCTCCGCCGCTATCGGCCTCCGATCCAAGACCCACGTGGTTCTCGCGTGCGTCAACAAGGCCAATTCCGAACTCTCCTCTCACCAGCGTAAGATCTTTAAGGTCGACGATCACATCGGCGTCGCCATCGCCGGTCTCACCGCTGATGGCCGTGTTTTGTCTCGTTATATGCGGTCCGAATGTATCAATTATAGTTATACCTACGAATCGCCGCTTCCTGTTGGTCGCCTCGTGGTTCAACTCGCTGATAAGGCTCAGGTTTCGCTACTCAAACCCTAATTTATCTTCTTTTTGTTTCTGGGATTTGAAGAGGTTAGGGTTTTGCTTTGAGTAGTTAGAGTTTGGGATTAAATTGGATATTTTTCAATGTCGTGGGAAGTCTGTAATTGAGGAATTAGGAAATGAGGGGTTACAGAAATGGGAACTTTGATATGAATTTGGAATTCAAAATCCAAGTCGATTGCTACCTCCAGGAGTTTATGCTGATAATAGTACATATAGAGCTTTTAGGTGGGCTTCTAATTGACATTAGAAATTCTTAATGCAGCTTTCTTATTTGACACTTCTTGTCAATTTTAGGTGTCTGCAACCTTTCTTCTCTGAAAAACAGTTGTTTGAAATACAACGTTTTGACATGCTTACCAAAATGTATTTGTTTTCTGAATTTATCTACTTTGACATTTAATTATTTGTTTAGTAACAGTAGTATGGTTAGAAACTTTATGCAATTATGAGATAAATCATGAGCTAAGAATCAAAATGTCTATCACTCTCTTTTATATATGTTTATTTTGAGTTAGCTATTATCTTTAATAGTTGCCTATGTTGATAATTAGAATGTAAATTATTCAGTATTTCGGTCTGGGATTGTCCATGAGGATTTTTATGAAACTAACCAGTTGAAAATGTTCTAAATTGTGTAAAGAAAAGGTCGAGTCGTCTTTGGATGTAATACATTTGATTGGCAGGTGTGCACCCAACGATCATGGAAACGGCCTTATGGTGTTGGCCTGCTAGTGGCTGGCCTAGATGAATCTGGAGCTCACCTCTACTACAATTGCCCAAGTGGGAACTACTTTGAATATCAAGCTTTTGCCATAGGATCCCGCTCACAAGCAGCAAAAACATACTTGGAGCGCAGATTTGAGAATTTTGTGGACTCTTCACGGGATGATCTGATCAAGGATGCTCTCATCGCTGTCAGGGAAACCTTGCAAGGAGAAACACTGAAGAGCTCCATCTGTACAGTTGCTGTGGTGGGAGTTGGGGAGGCATTTCATATACTAGATCAAGAAACTGTACAAAAGTCGATTGATGCATTTGAGATTGTAAAAGCAGAAGAGGGTCCAGCTGGGGAGCCAGATGCTACTGCTGAGCAGGGTGATACTGCTGCTGCAGGACAGGGTGCAAGTACTGATCAGGGTCCTGCTGATCAGGGTGTAGCTCCCATGGAGCTGTGAGAATCCAAACATATGGATCTCATCCGTGTCCCTAGTTCTAGATGATGTTTTCTGCTATATGTTGGCAATTTTTAGTTGGAAAACAAAAGTCTGGTTAAAGACTCCTTTTGCGGTATTTGTTTTCCCTCCTTAATTTAAACTTTGTCACATCAGCTGGCAAACAAATTAAATCTTTGATTCTAGCTTCTGGCATAGTAATACATGTTTCTCCTGGTGGAATTTGTCTGATATAGTCCAGGGTTGGGAACAAGCTATACTGAATCAACATGCATCCATTCCTGAGATTATAATACAATGGGTGCTTTCGAACAGAGGGCTTTTGCTTTCAAGGAAACTTCGCCCGGACCAGTATGATCATGGTTAAAAGATTAAAGGTTATACCACGTAACTCTTATTATCGAATTATGAACGTCTGATACGGTTATGTTACATTTTGAAGTTATAACATTGTTTTTTAACTTTAGTCGCCCCAGTTGGATGTCTTCTTCAGTTCAGTTCCTATTTTTGGATTCTGAAATATTGAGGCAACTATAAACTTGAGATCAATTAATAAAAGCTCCTTATCAAGCATGAATGTCTCCATGTTCTATTTCGTGTTTATGTTGGAAGAATCATCACCATTGATTGGCTCCAAAATGGAACTGCTGCTGCCAGTTCTGTCTAAAAATAGAGGTACAAGAATGACATAAAGCAACAATATATATATTTGACTGTGAATAGAATCAATTCCAGATGGCAGGAACTGGGAGATCCTTGATCTGCATCTGTCTGTACATCCATTGCCAATTCTCAGGGGTCATTTCACCCCCAAGTGAACGAATCACGGACCCCCCAGCACATACGCCTACTTTGCAGCATTCCTCTAATGTAAATCCCTTCACAAGTCCATACAAAAATCCACTTGCAAAGAGATCTCCTGCTCCAGTAGCATCAATTGCCTTCGCTTCCCCAATCGCAGGAACTCGAACAATCTGCCATGTTGAGTGAATACCAATGACAAAACAATACATAGACAAGCAGACATGAGAGAAGTGCAACGACGACAAATCGTACATTCCGTGAGTGCAACAACGACAAATAGTACGTTCCGTGAAACAATGTTCATATCATTCTTCTATACCCTGATGGCATAACGAACTTAATGGCAAGCATGTGTAATTTCCAATTGAGGTAGAAGCCTAAGTTGCTTGACGGAGGACATTTTGGTTGTCAGCAAGTTTGCAGCCTTTCTAGCAAACAAATTCTCGTATAGATACTAACCTCCTCTCCATGTTTTGCAATGCACCCATTAGGACCTAAAGTCACTACTGCCCACTTGCAGTGTTTAGCCAAGAATTCTACTGCAGCCTCAGGGTCAGCCCCCTGTTCACCGCTATAACCATTTTAAAGAGAGATCAGCAACCACTATCAGGAAAAGATTAAAAGAAAATGTGTAAATAACATATAAATCTCTGTGGCCACAATTTGATAAGCGAAGAAAGAGATCAAATAATCGTACCTAAGCAGCTCCCTTGCTTCATTTTCGTGCCTAAGCAGCTCCCTTGCTTCATCTTCATTAGCAAAGCAGAGATCTATGTCCCTTGACTCCAGTAATTGTAGAAGGAGCGATCCAGAGTCCCGAACCATCTGGCAAATGATAAAATACTTAAGTAAATATATCATGCCAGAAAGCTGGCTTTGAAATCTGCGATTGTACAAAATAATTAGCTTAAGGAATACACTCTCTATAAGAAAGTGACATTTTTTTTCAAGCATGCAAATTGTGTTTTGTGACACTGGTACTTCCGGATAATTCACAATAAAATGAAGAAAAGAAAATTGTAATGGTTAAGTTTTGTCATTGACTCCATTTCTGTCACCAAACTTACAAAGGGAAAAAACATCAGAAGATATTGAATAATTTCTGAAAAAAATAAAAATTAATGTTAGAAAGACTGACGGATGTCTACCTCAAAACTGGCCAAATCCATTGAGACCAAGACACCCTCTTGCTTTGCTATCTGAATAGCTGCTTGGATAACTTTCAAGTTGTATATCCCATATCTAAGTACTAACCACTGGCACAAAATTCACTAACCATTTAGTATGCTAAACAAAAATCAATCATCAAGAATATGATGGAATATTTTTTAACTTTCTGTGGCTTGAGGCCCAACTAAATCCAACCAGATTTTCTGTAATTGAACTCAACACATCAAGCCCAAGAACATTAAAAACAACACTTGAAAACAAGCACCATGGATACATAAAATTCAATCACAGCTTAAGATCCTCAACCTTGGAACCCCTGATATCCTCCCTTGTCAGCTCGTCAGCCTGAAGGGATAAGAGCAGAAACTTGATAAGCCCCGTATGGAAAGTTTACCTCAATCTCAAAATTAATTTAAAAAATCCTTAAAATAAAATAAACAAGGAAGTAATCAAACAGTAAGCACCTGTACTTTGACAGCACTTGAGAGGCAGGGACGCATTGTACGCTGACCAAGTTCATCAACCAGACAAACACACTGTAGCAGACAGTAACCTTAAAATTTAGTGCTAGAGAACCAGATAACAACAAAGATAAGAACTGGTTTAGACGGAAACTGAAAAACTATGTGGCAATAAGATCACCTGAGCAGTGTGTCCCCTCTTACACTTTAATTTTGAGAGGTTCACCCCATTACGGCTCATGTTATCGACGAACAACTTGCCTTGAACATCATCGCCACAAGCACCAATGATACCGCAAGAGACTCCAAAGCCAGCACTCAATCCTCGAATGGTATTAGCCACACTGCCACCAGCAATTGTCTTCAAAGGAGATGTCACCTCACTTAGTATGTCCTCAAGTTGTTGAAACTCGACCTACAAAATCCAAAACCATTAACAATAAATAAAATTTTCTTGTCGTAACACCAAAAAAATCACCTGCATACCCATTATCACAGGAAAAAGCTTTCAGTCAAAAAAGAACAGTCTAGTCAAGTATACTGAGAGGTGCATGTGTGGTAGTGACTCTAAATCTGAAATCTATTAACCATCATTAATGATGCAAAAGTAGATCAATAAAAAACTGCAAAATGAATCTCAAAAGCCAATCAGCTTATACAAAAGAAGAGAAGTCGCTTTAAGTACAGAAGTTACCCAGAAAGGCAAAAACAATTAAAGATGCCACTTTTAGGGTAAGCAATTTGACCCCACGCGAATCTAGGAAAAGAAAAGCAAAATAAAATGAAATTTCAACCAAACGGACTAGTAAGTGAAAACATACCGATAATGACGTAAGATCTTGATGAGATACACAGAATGCACGCATAAAAACAGAGCAAACTAACGCATACCCACAAGCAGCTAAGCAGCCATAATCAAATAAAACTCAACGGAATTCAGCAAAAACCTAGCCCATCAAACCAAGAGGTCAGAAATCCCATACCGGGATAGAACCGCCACGGTCACCAGGAATTTGATCAAGCAACGATGAATCGACACGAGCCACGTGATCGATGAGTGCAGCCGGCTGAAGGCCCAAAATGACTGGAGGAGGAGTAGACGGCGGAGGAATAATATCTCCGGTCATTGGCAAGGCTTCAGCAACCATGTTGTTGGCCTTTGGGTCTTTCTATTGGGACTTGCGCTCTCTTAGTATTAGTGGCCTTGCCCTTTTACTTTGGTCTCTGAACTGCATCTTATAAAGTCACAGACTCTCCTTTACTGTACAATCCACTATCCCCAATTTACCCCTCGTTTATTTATTTTTCTAAATCTTTTAATTATCTGGCCGACGTAACATTATAATAAGCTAAATACAAAATTTAACACATTTGATCTATTTAATATCAAGAACTCGTTAATTACAATTTAAATAATACATCATTATTACTTACCTTTAATCTTGGTAAAACTTGTCTGAGCTGGGGTTGATTAGACTTTAGATTAAGCTTGAAAATTAAAAAAAATTAATATCGATTTCAATAAATCAAATTTTAAAATTAAAAATATATATTAAATCATGTTTGAATCTTATTCAATTAGATTTCGGTAATTCAATTTTAATCGATTTCAAAATCAATCAAATTTCAGATCGGATTCGAACTCAAACACAAACACAAATTTTTGTGTTGAGTTTAGTTTTGAATTTTAGGAATAGTCACTTTTAATCAAATTTTAATTTTTAAAATTTTATTTAATCTTTAATTAATTTTATAATAATAAATATCGATAATTTTCCGGTTTAATTTTACGTCGGAGATGAGTAACTTCTTGTTGAGTCCTAGCTGCCAACAGGCTACCAACAGCGTCCTAATTCGTTTCTATGTAACATTGTGTTGGTGGACATTATTGATAAACAACTGAAAGAGCAACAAGAGCTTGGTGCTTCTTGTCCAAAGAGATCATATTGCTCGTGGATCATTAATCACGAGACGATGTTTCGTGTGTCGTTACATACATATGACGATCACGGAGCACTGTCCTGACCCGACAAGCCGCACGAAACTTGCGATGGATAGCAAAGAGAAGAGTCGAAGTGATTAAAGTAATTTTTAAAAAAATATTTTATTTGAAATTATTTTTAATTTAAATTTATTTATAAAAATTAAATAAATTTTTAAATAAAATAAAATTATTCATAATATTTATTATATAATATTAAATTAAATTAATCATAATTCTTATTAATAATTAAATAATATATATTTAGTTAATAAAAACAAAAATCACTTTTTTTTATTTTCATAAATTTTAAAAATGAAAATAAACAGATCCTGAAAACTCAATCAAACAATTTTTTATTAATTTGAAAATAATAACAATAAAAACAAACACGACCTAAATTAATAACTAATATACTAAAAATTACAAAAAAAATAATTAAATTAAGATTTAAAAATTTATTAATATTATTTTGATAACATTAAAGTTATATTATAAATAATGGTAAGTTTTAATTAAAATTTTAAAACAATATTAGGACTAATTCGTCACTTTTGCCTACAAATAATGGCCATAGAAAATGTGAAGATGACTCAAAAACTCTGGTCCTTTATCAACTTTCTTATCACCTCCATCCATAGTTGCACGAACATGCGTTTTCGGCGCATGCAACTTTCGCTTGGTACGGGTACCCACCATTCATCAACGGCTCCAACGTACGCACTTTCTAGATTTTCTCCAAAGATTCTGTAACCAATGGTTGATGAATATTGAGAACTCACATGCATTCCATCTCCATCATCAGTGGTAACGAATCAAAGAGTAGGTGCAGAGTCATGGCCTAGACGACACTCACTAGGCTCTGTTTTAAGTGATCCTGTCGTCCCACTGGTTGAAGACGTGATTCAATGGATATATGGCAAAGGACAAAGACAAGAGTACAAGAACATCCCCACCAAATGGATTCGATTTTAGAGGGCAGGCACATCATACGTCGAACTTTTGTTTTGAAGTGTTTTCATGAGGCCATGATGACGAGACCACAGCTTAAATCACGGAGGAAGACTCGCGTACTGGATTTAGCTTTTTGAACGAGAGATTCTGATACACCAATAATTGATTGCTATGAGATCATATCATCGCCATTGCTTTTACGTTTTTAATCGCCAACTTGCTTAGGAGTTGGGATAAAGCAAAGCCAACTTGTGTAAAACTAAAAGCAAAACTCTTCCACATCATGTGAATCGAATCGAGTCTGATCTGACACTTAAATTCTGAATCGTACCGTACTAGATTTGTCTAGTACACATAAAAACATATATCTCTAGTATTATTTCGAACACGGAACTCAATTAAGGTATCTAACAGATGGTTGTATATAAAGGCGGGGGCAGACTCTCTGGCCCCTTATTTTAGCCCTACTCTGTCTTTTTTTGATTCCAGCCGTTTATTTATGTAGGTCTCATATAAATGGACGGTTGGGATCAAAAGGGGACAAAATAGGTACACAAATATGGAAACAGATGAACTGTCCCCAAAAAGGCGGTGGTCCGTAGATAACTTTTAGTCTAATATATTTGTTTGGTTAAGAATTAGTTAGATTGGCCGATTCAATCCAACCAGTTATTTTTTTAGAAAACTACTTAAGAGTACCTTTTAACCAACTAACTAATAAAAATTTTACTGAAAAATAATTATGCCGTCAAACTAATTTCTAACCTATCTAAAATATATGGGATTAACTACAACTGTTATTTATAAATTCATCAAAACGTCTATATGATAGTTCATCAAGTAAGTTTGTAGACAACACAAAATATAAAACTAGAGATGAGATTTGGATTTTGTTGTTGTTGTTGTTGTTATTATTATTATTATTATTATTATTATTATTATTATATTTTGTTATTAGTATTATTATTATTATATGTTATATATTTTTTATTAGAGTTATAATTTTTGTAGAATTAAATATCTAAAATCTAAACTACTGTAAAAATATTTAACGAATTACTAAATTCATACCTTTATAAAAAAATTTAAAGTTATATCCTTATATGTCATTTTACAAATAAACAATTAATTTTATCAAACATTAAATAATAATCAGCGGATTGTATTTGTCTAAAATCCGCTGATTATATTAGCCGATATAATTAACTATCAATTAATACAATCACCGGATTGTCAAAAGTCAAAATTTGATATTTACGAAGCTGCTTTATCAAAACCATCGTGCCTCACATCAATGGCCGACTCGGCAAGATATTGGAGTAGGGAACAGAACATCGTGCATTGGCCGTCAAAGATAATTCAACTGGATAAGGCTAATGCTTCCATATAAGGAAGACTTGTTCCTGTAGGAAAGCGACTTAGTTCCTGTCAATGTTTTCAGCGAACTGGGAACGAACGGCACGTCGTCGGGTCACGTCTTGTGTTGTGATGCGGTTGGGTCACCATGGATCGTTGTTGGACAAAAATAATTTTGGCCCACGTGAAAGTGAATATTACGCTCTTCGAGATTTTTAATGTAATTACAAATCTAAAGCTTCCACAAACTTTGGAATACAAAACAACACAGAGTAACAGATACACGGATCAAAAGACCATCAAAATACATGGTGCCTTGTAGCATAAGTTTCTCCGTTATGAAATGATATTAACCAGTTTGGCGATCAACCAAAAGAGTGGAGTCTAAAGCTAAAAGAGGATCAATGATTCTACACCTAAACATGTTTGTATTATTGGTAAAGAAAATGATCCTTTTTCTCCTTGTATTTGCACAAAACAACCAATGTTCCTCAAGGTAAGATCTCAAGATTCAAATTTAAGAAATAATACTTCATGAAAAAACTCTCAAGTCTTTTACTTGGGGGCTTTATCTGGTAGGATATTATCAGGAAGAGTAATTTCAGGAGGTACTTCCCGAACGACGCCTAACATTGAATCGTATTCCTCATCTCGTCGAGCAAACTTCTTGCGGAGTACTTTCTCAAACTCAATTTCATCAAAAGGCTTAGTGTTCTCAGCCGCATGCACCTGTGCAAGATTGGAGTAATTGGCGGCTGACTGAGAAATAAAGGCTATCTCCTCATCAGTTAGCTTCCTGAGGAACTTTGCTGGGTTGCCTCCCCACACCTGAAATATATCATTACTAAATCATACTAAGCGATTAGGTTGCTAATGATCTACATTTCAAACCGGTATTCAAGGAATGTCAAACGGAAGATAAAAGCTGTTTTCAACTACTACAGAGTATCGATCTGAAAACTCATTTGACAAGTATTCCACTATTTCCTAGGAAAGTCATAGAAAACATCCTATTTCAGGAAAAATAACAGAAGTAGCTTTTTCTCTTTTGGTTTTAAATTTTTCAAAAGCAATTTTTACCTTTCTCACTGAACCCAGTACTTAATCACTCTAGATATGTGATACTAGGTGTGAAAGTGCGACTACATATAAAAGAGATGAAAACCCTCCTGAAGAGCAGTTTAGAGCAAATATTGAAAGTTTATGCAGAGTAATCATAGAAAACAGGTATATACATATGCCCAAGGAGGAGATGACAGATTTACCTCTCCAGCAGGGATCCTTGTGTTCTGTCTCACAAGGGCTCCAGCAGCAACCATGGAATGTTTCTCAACAACAACACCATCAAGTAGTGTTGCCCCCATACCAATGAAAGCCTCGTCCTCAACGGTACAGCCATGTAAAACAGCACTATGACCTACACAGATCAATGTGAACCTAATTAGGTAAACATGTATCAGATTGATTAACATCAACCGCAGTCCCCTTGCTCATTGCTCACCTACAGTAACATTGTCCCCAATGATTGTTGCTAGCACCTTTCCAGTTAGATTTGATTTTGCCACATGCACTAGGGAGTTGTCCTGTATATTAGTGCCAGATCCAACACTAACGCTATTCACATCACCTACAAACCAAGAATAATTTTTGTGACTACAAAGAAAAAAAACAAACATTACAACTAAAAGAATTTCATTCGCAGACCAACAACTGATTATGCATTTACCAGGACAGTATAGATCAGTCACCTTCAATCAAAGAATCTAAGAAATAAAATCAAAGACAAAGCACAATGTATGCAGTTTCAAGTCTCTGCTACTACTTCACTTGGATGTGGGCTCGACAGATACCAAGTAGAAGTAGAGAATTTATTCGAGATCAGCAAGGAAAAAATAGGGAGGAAAAACAGCCTCAGGGAGTAAGAAATATAACTCCAGAAGCAATGGGCAGATGAAGGTTCAGTCCCAACGTAAAGGCAAAAAAAAAAAAAAGAGGTTAAAAGATCAGTTTAGGCACAAACAAAGAACCATGACATTAAACTTCAGCAACCAAATCCCAATTCAACTGAGTTAATAGGATACAGAGAGAATTCTTGATAACAACTTTCTGCACCAGAAATTTAGAGTTCTAACATTCAAAAGTACCATCCGATCTCTCATGACCCATGCTGTCAAAAGAATTTAAAGAACTTGGGATTCTTTACACATTTGCGTTCTGCCAGATACATCCTAACCTTACAACATTAGAATGCAGAATATAAGTATTTTCAGTAAGATTGGGGCCAAGTGACATGTAAGGGCATCCATATCTCCCCCCACTTCAAATCAAATCAGATACATCCACAAGAATGAGTTAATGTGGAGGGTACAAAGTTTTGTCAATATTACCTCTCAGAACACAGCCATACCAAATAGACGATGCTCTTCCCACTTGAACGTCCCCGATTATCGAAGCACTGGGTGCCACGAATGCATCCTTATCAACCAAGGGAGCTTTGTCAAAAAGGTTCATTAGAGTTCTGTGTCTGGACACTGTAATTAGATGAGAACACTAATGTCAGCAACAAGAGGAAAAATAATCAGCAAAAGTGATAAGAGAGTCCAAACTATAGAGACCCAACAAAACCATTCTTATACTTGTCCCAAGCATCTAAGGTGAAGGCAGATAATAGTATGATATTTGAATTCGATTATTCACAATTAAGCAAAGACAGAACTTGACAAGTCAAACCTTTGAACATCAAGAGATTGAAAATGCTTCAACTAGTTATCAAGGCAAGAACACCCACACATTCCCTCCACTTATCCTCTAACACCAAATTCGCGAAAGAAGTAAAAACATGCAATAAACACTCAAAACTTTCACACATTGACGCTACTCCATTGTCTTTCACGCAATGGCAATACGTGCCACAATTGCATATTTCACTAAAACAACACAAATTTCATTCCCCATTTAACAAAAACTTCACGTTAACAAGAGTCAAAGCTCATCTACTAGACACTGAACTCCAGAAAATCCTGCGTGTAAAAATTACATACAAGCACGAAAAAAAACACAGCTGATCTACCAGAGTAAAGACAAACGAACAGTTCCAGTTAAACAAAATACGGGAATTTAACGAGATTGGGATCTAGGGTTTATGAAAAATGAGAGCTTTACATTGCTCTTGAAAGTAGTAGTTGCCCTGGAGTCGGCAACCGAGACGATCAAGGGCTTGACCGGTCTCACGAATCCAAAATCCGACGGTGTATATTGCTCTGCCAAGCGTACCCATCTCTGCTTCTGCTAATCTGGAGGCTTCGGTACAGAAGTAGAAGGATAGAAGGAGGGATTTTGCTATGAATGTTACAGTTATTGAAGAAATGAACCAGAGAAATGTGACGCTGTAGGGGTTGAGGGCTGAGGGCTGAGGGCTGAGTAGAATATCCCTCAACTTTAGATTAGACGCCAAATTTCGTATTTTATTAACATTTTTATCTCTTATTCTTTTTTAACATTTTATCATTTTGTATAAACAAAATAACATTTTTACATTTACTAAAATATAATATATTTGGTATAAAATTTGATTAATAATAAATTTATTGCGTTTATAGATAAAATTGTAGATCTTTATTTTTAGAAATTAAAAATAATAAAATAGTAAAATTAAATTAAAGATTTGTAAATTAGTTCCATCTAATTTGATATTCATAAATTAATTTTAGAATGATCGACATTAAATTTAGTTTTAATTGGTTATATTTAATAAATTTTTAAATTTAATTAATTATGACAAATTAATTAAGTTAAATTAATTTAATTTGAATCAATAAATTATATTATATTTAACTAATTTAATTTGATTTTGAATATTTAAATTAGATTTAATCTAGATCTAAAAATTTTAAAATTTAAACCTTGACATTATTATTAATACAAAATGTAAGAACCATTATTATAAATAGTACTAAACTTTTGATCGCGAAATATCGTGTACTTATTCATTTTGTAAATCTCGTAAAAGTAGGATATTCTAAATTTTAGGGTAGGGATGACAATGGATTAATCCATAGATTAGGTTTATTAATTTTTAAAAATATTTTTAAAAAATTAAAAATATAAAATAAATTTTTTAATTAAACCCGAGCTTAGATTATCCAAACTCAAACTAACATGTCATTTTGTTTTAAATAATTAGACATTAAGTCGACCTGACCCTTAACCTGACCTATAAGTCATCTTAATAAGAATACTTAAATTTAGGCATCACGTATGTAATATGAAGAATTTTATTGCTATTAAGAAAGCGAAATAACAGTAGGAAGAGAATTAGAAAACAGAGAGACGTAGATGCTGGTAATTGTCTACCTTTATTGCCAACAGTGATACGTATTTATAGCCACTCTCGATAACAAGTAACAGACCACTAACTCTTAAGGCCACAATTGGCCAACTAATGCCATGAATTACTCAACAACTCCCACTAACTATTTAACTAACTAATTGACCAAGTCTTAAGCGGAAACAACAGGAAAGCAGTAATAACGCAACAACAACCCAGAAAGCAAACAATGAACAGTTGTCCCACGTAAACAGTAATAAACCAGCAACAACCCAGAAAAGCAACAATGAACAATAGTCTCACGTTTGCATGCGCCATGTATGGCATACGTAACAGAATTCCCTCCCCCTTAAAATCCCTTGTCTGCAAGGGAAAATCCCAGATACGACTTTGAAAACCGACGTGCGTCCTCCCAAGTTGCATCTTCCATGGATGTGCCCTTCCACTTTACCAACACCTCAACCTTGGGTCTGTACTTCCCTTTCTGAATTGTGCGCCTATCCAAGATAGCATCAGGTTCAGGTTGCACTGGTCCTTCTTCAATGACTGGCGGCAGCGAAGAAGAAAGCACGGAACAGCCGCTGGGCAATGTAAGCCACGGCCCCAATGCGAGCCATAACGCGGAAAGGACCATAGTAGCGTGGAGAAAGTCTTAATGAGGCACGGAAAGCAACCGAAGTTTGACGATAAGGCTGTAACTTTAAATACACATAATCTCCCACTTCAAACTCCAATTCTCTCCTACATCGATCAGCCATAGTTTTCATTCTATCTCTTGCTTGTAACAAAGTTAACCTTAATTCCTGAAGCATCACATCCCTTTCCTTTAAGTAAACATCAACGGCTGCAACCCGACATGTATTAGGAACATACCGCAACAAAGTGGGAGGTGGAACTCCATATACTACTTTAAAAGGTGACTTCTTGGTAGATGAATGATACAAGGTGTTATAACTATACTCCGCTCAGGGAAGCCAGTCCTTCCAACGGCGAGGCTGGTCTCCCACAAAACAACGCAGGTGTTGCTCCAAAGTTCGATTAACGACCTCCGTTTGCCCATCAGTTTGTGGGTGGTAGCTGGAGCTCATGTTAAGTTTAGTCCCTTGTAATTGAAAAAGAGACCTCCAGAAAGAACTCATGAACACCTTGTCGCGATCACTCACGATGCTTGTGGGTATCCCATGCAAGTGAACAATGTTGGAAACAAAAGCCTTTGCAACCGTGAGAGCAGTAAAAGGATGAGACAGAGGTATGAACTGAGCGTACTTCGAAAGTCAGTCCACGACTACCAAGATCACCTGGTATCCACCTGAAGACGGTAGTCCTTCGATGAAGTCCATCGAAATATCGGACCATATGCGGTCAAGGATGGGCGGAGGATGGAGAAGGCCAGCTGGCGCCATATAATCCGATTTGTTTCTTTGGCATATGTCACACTTTCGAATAAAGTCTTGGACCGTCCGTCTCATTCTGACCCAACTGAAATCACTTCTTACCCGAGCCAATGTCTTATGAAAACCAAAATGACCACTAATGGAAGACTCATGTAATTCATCCAATATAATCAGAATTATGGGGGATTTTGGATTCAATATCACTTTCTCATTTATGAACCATACCCCATCTCTTGATTGAACTTGCGGATTAGATTCAAGTGTAGCATAAAAAGGATCAAGACTGCACTCCTCTTGAAGCTTTTTCCACCACTTAGCCGTGGGTTGGGATACAACAATAAAATTTAGTTCAACTTTTCTTGAGAGTGCATCAACTGCATGATTCTCACTTCCCAATTTGTACTCTATGCGATATTCATAGCCCATTAATTTCGGTAACCATTTTGCTTGTGCTGGAGTAGTAATTCGTTGTTCCAAGAGAAATTTCAGACTTTTATGATCAGTACGAACAATAAATGAATTTCCTAGCAGATATGGTTGTTAAGTCAAAATGACTTTACGTTTAATAATTTTGATGAAGACCAAATAATGAGACGGAAGCAGATACAACAATGAGACGGAAGGAGAGCAAAATGAGATGGAGACGAATATGAGACGGAAGACAAAATGAGACGCAAACAAATATGAGACGGAAAGCGAAAATGAGACGAAAGCGGAAAGCGAAATGAGACGGAACAAAATGAGATGGAAGCCAAAGCTGAAAGTGAGACGGAAGAGATATAAGACGGAAGAAACTGAGACGGAAGACCCGATACCATGTTGGATGATTAATTAGTTTGAGTTAGTTACAGAACTCAACTGAATAACTGATTCTTCAAAGATCAAGAAACAAGAAGAAAGAAGCAGTTATCAAGAAGCGCTTGAAGACGAAGGCTATAAATATGAGTCGAAGTCGAAGACTGCAAAAGTTAGAGATTTTAGAGATTTTTGGAAGAGTTAGTGAAATTCAAAAGTTAGAAATCTTATTGTGCAAAACTTAGAGCTATTCTTATGTGTAACAAAGCTCGAAATATTTTTCAGTTGAAAGAAGAAAAGCAGATAGCCTAAAGAGGCTAAGTGTGAAAAGAATACTTGCTGTAAGAGACCTGAAGAGGCTCGGAGAAAAGAATATTCGTATCTTTGCAAAGTATAGTGAAATCTCAGAAAGGATTCTGAGGACTGGACGTAGCCCACGGTTTAGGGTGAACCAGTATAAATCTTCCGTGTTGACTCGCTCTCAACTCCCAACTATTAATCTTACTGTTTCATACAAGCATTTAGAAAATTTCACAATACTGATTTTCAATAGTTTTGAAAAAAAGCAAGTTTTAAAGAAATTCTTGAAAAGGGGGATCATAGAAAAAGAATACACAATTCAGCCCCCCCTTCTTGTGCATTTTGCATATCGATTATTAAGTCTATACTAACGTGTGATTTACTTCAATTGGTATCAGAGCTCGGTATCCAAGAACCACCATAACAAAGTGTGGATAATGATCCATGGCAGAATCACACATATACATAGCTGAAGGTGCCTCAGTCACTAGACCTCCTCCGTTCAATAGAGAAGACTACCATTACTGGAAAGACAGGATGCAGCTCTTCATCGAATCTACTTATATCGATCTTTGGGATATAATAAAAAATGGCCCATATACATCGGTAGATGAAGAAGGAAATCCTATTCCACGAATTAGATGGTCTGTAAATCAAAAGGCAAGATTCCAACTGAACTCGAAGGCTAAGTTCTTTTTAAGTTGTGCCTTATGCAGAAGTGAGTATAATAAAGTTCATGGATGCGACACTGCAAAGGAGATGTGGGATACGCTATCCATCGCACACGAAGGTACAAATTAAGTAAAGGAGTCCAAGATAAACATTCTTGTACATCAGTACGAGCTGTTCAAGATGAAGGACGAAGAGTCTATCGATCAGATGTTTGGAAGATTTCAAACATTCATCAATGGACTTAAAGCTCTCGGAAGAACTTACGACAATCAAGATCACATTTGAAAGATCTTAAGAAGCCTACCGAAGAGATGGAGACCAAAAGTTACAACTGTACAAGAAGCCAAGGATTTGAGTGTGCTGAAGCTTGATGAATTGCTTGGATCCCTGAAGATACATGAAGTTGAACTTAATGCTAAAGACAAGCCCAGACGGGATAAATCGATAGCATTGAAGGTCAGACAGAAGAATCACAAAAGTCAAAGGAAGAGGAATTCATCATCAAAAGCACTGAAGATTGAAGAAGCTAAGAATGACGATTCCAGTGAATCAGATCAAGAGTCAAGCGAAGAAGATGATGAGTTATCTTTCATCTCGAGAAAGATCAGACGCATGTGGAAGAAAAAGACTAAAGGAAATAGAGAGTCCTCCTTCAAGAAGAATAGCAAAGATGATGGGAAGAATGAGAAGACATCCGTCATATGCTACGAATGCAATAAACTGGGACATTACAAATCCGAATGTCCATTGCTGAAAAGAAAGCCAAAGAAGAGTAGAGAAGGCAAGAAAAACATGATGGCAACCTGGGAAGATCTAGATTCGTCCGAATGAGATACTGACTCAGAGGCATCGGAACAAGCAAATATTTGCCTAGTAGTCGAAGAAGATAGTGATGAGAAGGTAACCTCAAATTTAATGATTTACAAGATGCATACTCAGAATTATTAGAAGATTCTCATGCAATTCTGAAACAGCACAAATTATTAAAGAAAAAGTACGTAGAAAGTTTGAAAAACACACAGGAGTTAGAAAAAAAGAATGTTTGCTTAAAGAAGCAAGTAGACAAGATAAAGAAAAAGAGAGTTGTAGATAGATCTGAAGAGATCAATCAGCTGAAGAAAAGGATTAACAGTCTTTCAGCTGATCTAGCAACTTTAACAGAAAGTACAAGAAAAATGAACGACATGTAGGGAAATACAGACACCCTAGTGATAAAACTGGATTAGGGTTTACTAAAAAACATATTCAGCAGAAAAAGATTTCGGTTCCTCATAAAAAGAAATTTCATCGGCTACATTATCATCAGAAATTTCATCAGTTGCATTATCATAATACTATGAAATATGCTAGTAATAACCCCAAAGGACCTAAGAAAATCTGGATACCTAAGAAACAAATAATATCTCCTGCAGATATCCTTCCTTGGAAGAGGCAACAAGCACTATTGGTACTTGGACAGTGGATGCTCGCGACACATGATAGGAAGAAGGTCTATGTTCCTAGATCTTCAGTATAAGAAGGGAGGATCGGCAACTTTTGGAGACAACCAGTAGGGCAAGGTAATCAAAATCGGTAAAATCAGTAAAGATTCCTTTGTATGTATTGATAATGTGCTGCTAGTTGATGGTCTAAAACACAATTTGATTAGTGTCAGTCAATTATGTGATTCTGGTTTTGAAGTGTC
>JAOTBA010000002.1:1348926-1363274 GCA_025629845.1 Erythroxylum squamatum
GTGACGATAAATTTGTCATAAATATTAGAAGTTATTGTGACCATACACCTTTGTCACACATTTAACAAGTTTTAGTGCCGGCAATTTTGTTACAATAAGTTGACGTTTTGTTACGACTTAACTCGTCACTACTTTATATTATCTGTGACGATAAATGTGTCATAAATATTAAAAATTATTGTGACCATACACCTTTGTCACACATTTAACAAGTGTTAGTGTCAATATTAGTGCCACAAAAGCTTTGCATAATTGTGATCATTGTTTAAATTCGTCACAAGTTTAGTAGTGACGGAGGTATTTATAACGGGAGGTGACAACTTCAAATATTGATCACTATTAATAAGAGTAACAAATATTACTGCTTTTATTGGCAACTTTTGCCTTCACTAAAAATACAATTTCTTGCGGTGGTTTGTCCTTCTGAAAGATATGCTGAGAATTTCTTGTAGTGCTTTGTTTCCTTCGACTCGTTTTGTAATTCTGGTTTGTTTCCTCTTATCCAAAATATATATATATATAGATGGGTTTGCACGTGTGAGTGTAAGAATTGTTGCTTACCTCTCTGACAAGGACTCGCTGGTCAGAAATGGTGTTCGGGTCTCCCTTCACATGGTCAAAAGCGCATATCAAAGTCTCCAAGCTCAGGATTTTTACCTTATAATTGACACCAATCTCTCTTTTTTTCTTTTTTAATTTATGTTCCTGTCTTGATGTGTTGTTTGACAGAGACAATGAATCTCTAGGGTCCATCGTCTACATGGATCCTTTTTATTACTTCCACCTTCTTCTTTGTCTCTCTGTCTGTCTTTGCTGCTTCAGCTACTGTATCAGGATTCGTCCTGAAACAAAAAAGACTGTGTAGTCGAGTTGTGTATTTGTCCTCTCTTCCCTGTTTCTTAGGAAGAAGAAGAAGATTCCTGTGACTCGAAACTCCATTTTCTTACAAGTCGTATCACTCGGTTTGATCCAGAAGGTGTCCTCTTGTAGACGAAGGAGGGAGTTAACATTAGCTGTCATGTTTTCCTCACATCTGAAACATATTTTGCTCGTTATTTCAGGTTTTAAGTGGCAAATTCGATATTTATTAAAATTTTAAAGTTGAGTGTTTAAATAGATTTTTAAAAAATAAAATATGAGTTTTTAATAAAATTATTGTGTTTTATAAGAAATAAACATATTTTTAATATTTTATTTTAATTATTGAATTTTGTTTTTTTTTTACGTTCAACAGATATTTAATAAAATATATAATTAAAAATAGTTAAAAAATCGAGTTGGGTTTCTCTTACAAACTTTAACGTAAAATCCGAACATAAAATGATTAGCTTTCCCTTGGTAAATGACTAGGAAATTTCCAACCAAACTTTATAGATAGCATGCACTACGTACTTAAACGATGTTTCAGATGTTGCCTTCCTCAGAAAACCCTATTGGTCTGAAATCTTATCTATATATTTGCGTGGAAATTATATAAACATATAAATAAAATTTAATAAAATACGGTAAAAATTGATTAATCGAAATAAAAAATCCAACCTTGAAAAAGAGAATTAAATCCTATCTTTCGATTTAGTAAAATACTGTAAAAACTGATTAATCGAAATAGGAGATCTAATATTAAAAAAAAGATTAAACCTTTTCTTTGTAAATATAACGAATATTTAAAAAGTTAAGTTGAAAATTTAGAAAAAATGTTTAAAGTTTTAAATTTTAGTTGATATTATAATATCGTAAAATTAATATATAATAGAAATTAAACAATTTTGAAATAATATTTATAAAAAATAAAAATGTTAATATAATTTTGTTTATCAACTCCGATTTACTTAATTTTGCATGAAAAGGGTCCATTCGACGTCACTTAACACATAAAGATTCGATCTTTGGATATGAAATGATATAAAATGGTGGAAACTGATAATGGGTTGGTTGAACTAATCATGAATGATTTAGTGTCAATGTATTTGAACCTTCTGATAAATGAACCTTCAAAGTGTGTTAATGGAGTTTAGATAGAAGGAGCTCTGTAGTTTTGAGAGGTGGTACACACTACACAGATGAGCCAAAAGAGACACTTTTCGGTGGAAGCCAATACACCGAATAACACCACAAAAAGTTAACGACAAAAGAAAAAGAAAAAGACAAACTAAAAATGGAAGTTAAAATTTTTAATGTCTATTGTTATATTTTGATAAGAAGAGGGAAAGCTTGAAGCTCTTGGGATCCGAGAAAAGGCGTTGTTGTGTGTGTGTGTGTGTGGTGGTGGGTGTGCAGAGAAAAACTTAAAAGAAGAAGAGACTTTAAAAAAAAGGGGCTAAAGCTCACGGCTTTGGCTCAGCTTGCGGTGGTTGTTTGCGGCGGCGGCGTTGGCGGTGGTGGTGGTGGCTGAGGTGTGAAGGAGCCTAGCGCCACCTACTGTCTTGGACCAACACAAAAAGCAATCTTCTGGGCATTATCGCTATTTTTGCTATTATCTATAACATCATCCACCGTTTATGTCTCTTTTCTTTTTATTTTCTCTCTTCTAAACAGCTTTCGTTTTGCCCGAGACTTTGGCCTCCTCTTATTTGATCTTTCTTCTTCTTCACGATCTCCGATTTCTTGCAAATTCTCTGGAAAAATTTGTACTTCCCAAAGCGATTGTCTCATCAATGGTGAATTCATGCACTGGCCTGTGTTAAGTTTCTTTTATTTTCACCTATGTGTAGATCCAAAAAGATAGTCGTCTTTTTCGTTCCAAGCTTGATTCTATAGATTGTTTGGTTGGCCTCGTAAAGTAAGTGGTTGATCAAGCTTGTTTGTTTCATAACATCGGAAATCTGCCTGAAGTTTTAAGCCAAACCCAAGTTTTGTTTTGAAAGGTACAATCTTGACATGAACGAAAATGCTTGTGTGTCTGTCTAGACTATATTCTGAATCTCATTGCCTTCTGTTGTTTTCCCGTTTAATTCTGACTTACCCTTGTTCCATTTTACGGTGCAGAATCGTTTGAAAATGCCATTCAAGAGCATAGTTCGTGAGCTGAAGGAGATAAGAGACGACATTAGCAGCAGTTCGCTTGGTAAGTTTCATGGGAAGCGAGGAAGTCGCCGAGGTCGAGCTTATATAGCTCCGGAAGGTGGGTCTGAATGTGATTGCACCTCATGTGAATTGATCGACAACCGAAGCCCATGGGCAAATTTGCCACCTGAGTTGCTTCACAACATAATCCAGAGGGTCGAGGCAAGTGAGACTTCTTGGCCAGGACGTAGAGATGTGGTTTCTTGTGCTTCGGTTTGTAAGTCTTGGAGGGAGATCACAAAAGAAATTGTGAAGACTCCTGAGCAATGTGGTTGGCTTACTTTTCCCATCTCACTCAAGCAGGTGCATGTTAATGTTGTGTCTTTGAACCAATTTGTGACCCTGTTTTTCTCTTTTCTCTGTCTCTTAATGATGTTTTGTTTCACTAAGTGCTTCAAAGCTGACTATGTGTTGAACTTCTTGCTTAAGCCTGGTCCAAGAGATCCTCCTATTCAGTGCTTTATTAAGAGAGACAGAGCAACTTCCACTTATCAACTGTATCTTGGATTAAGCCCTGGTAAATGTTTTCTGCTGCTTTATCTTTAGATTACATACATGTTTTAAAGCATCATCCTCATTACATTAGCCCCGCATTCGAATTTGCAATTTCCTTTAGACTTTACAGTGATTTTATTGATTTTTTTGCTCAATTTCTTTTAAGTTTACTCTGTTTTGATGAGGATTTAGTCTCTGATTAGTGAAGGGTGGATGGTACATCATTCAGTTTTGATACATTATTTGGTGAGCAGGTATTTAGAATTTTAGGAAATTTGTAGATCTACAAAAGTTTGTTGGCAGTAATCAAGATGTGATAATTGGTGATTTCGATTCATTTATTCTTCTTTTCCTTGACTCTTCTGCCTTTAGACTCTCAAAGGCTTAATGATTCGTGTCCTTCTTCAGCTCTAACATTGTTTAATTTTGATTTGCAGCTCTGTCAGGTGATTTGAGCAAATTGTTACTTTCGGCGAAGAAGATAAGAAGGGCTATGTTCACAGACTTTAGAATATCCCTAGTTAATGGTGATTTCTGTAGAAATAGCAATACTTATGCTGGAAGTTTAAGGTGTTGTTTTGAAGTATTAGCTTCCTATCTTTGTATTAGAAGCCTTTTATCTTTTACGAAATTAACTTGTTTAAGTCCAAGCAGGTCTAATTTCCTCGGAACCAAGTTCACCATCTATGATAGTCAGCCTCCACATAGTGGAATGCAATATCATAGTAAGCCAGTCCATGAATGCCATTCAGTGAAAGCCTCTCCACAAGTGCAGCTGCCAAAGTATAGAGTGGCCAAGATATCTTACGAGCTCAATGTCCTCCGCACGAGAGGACCACGGAGAATGCGTTGCACAATGCAATCTATCCCTGTTTCTGCAATTCAAGAAGGTGGGAGTGCTCCGACTCCGAGAGAATTCACAAATTGCCATGGCCAGCAATTTCTGTCGGTCTCAAATTCAAAAGCAAAGTGGCAAGTTGAAGAAAACAGTTCAACTAGCCTTGCTGAATCGCTTGATTCAATTCTGGGAAGAAGGGATCCACTGATTTTGAAAAATAAAGCTCCTAGATGGCATGAACAACTACAGTGTTGGTGCCTGAATTTTAAAGGACGCGTTACTGTGGCCTCTGTGAAAAACTTTCAGTTGGTGGCATCTGTGGAGCCTTCTCAAAATGTTTCTGCAGAAGAACAAGAAAAAGTGATTCTGCAGTTTGGAAAGATTGGGAAAGATATCTTTACAATGGACTATCGCTATCCTCTATCTGCCTTCCAAGCTTTTGCAATCTGCTTGAGTAGCTTTGACACTAAACCAGCTTGCGAATGACCTTTTCTTTGACCATCTTGTGTGACATTTTTCCTTGAAAATTTTGTTGTATATATTCTCTTCAAATGAAGCACTGGGTTTATCCCATCTACTTGTTTCATCTAGCCTAGTTTTATGCAATTGGCCGTCATGGTCTTTGTAAGTTGAAACAATCATACATCTGCAGAAATTCAATTCTGCTGCAGCTTCTCTACTTATGTATCTTCTTAAGGAGATTTTTGTTGCTGATTTCTCCATGTTAGTTGTAAAATTTTCAATTATGAAGTTGTTCGTTGATTCTGAATGATAAATACTAAATCATAGTACTAGAAACATTTCATTAGCATAATATAAAAAGGATTATTCATGGAAACATGGCCTTTCTGGATGACAAAGCATCCTTATTGACACATCTGTGATCAGTAGGTATATTAGGCACAGGTTCATGGTTGTTAAGTAGATGGTGTTAATGAATTCAAATTCCACTTGAATCAGATAATCCCTAAGTCTTTATCTTTTCCCTTCTCCCCATATTTGTAACGACATCCATGTTGTCGAGGTTTTTCAGGATTGTCAGGGTCTGAGTCGCTGGATTCCAAGAGTAGCCCCTGCAAGCATCTTCGACCAACAGTTGGTTCATAGGTGAGCTTCTCCACGGGGGTGTTGTGCTGCTCAGCCTTGTGCTGAGCCTTAAGTGTCTCAAGTAGTTCTGGTCTTGTACTGTATTTGGTTATTTCTGCCAGGTTATGATTGAGGACAAGATGTATTCCTGGGTTGCTTTCATGTATTTCAGTTTGAGACACAATGGAGTTATTGATGCCTTGTGTGTTACTGTTAATGAATGCCTTTCTTGCTTGGTCTTCATTGCTTAATTGATCTTTAGACTGCTTCTTTGAGATTCCCTCTGCATCAGTGGGAACTGTAGTGCTCTCATCTTGATTGATCTTGTAACCCCTCTTAATGTGGATGGAACCATCCTTCCTTTCCTGTTCAGAGCCCAAACGCATGAATGCTCCTCTGTTTTCACCAGCTAGAGTTACAATACTCACTGGCTTTTGATCTAAGGACAGCTTTGTTTGCCCAATTCCCAACTTATGAACAAACTTAGCAATATCTTCTCTGATCCCTTTATGCAGGGGAGCTTCTCTATTAGAGATGGCATGCCTTTGATGAGATTCACCTGGTCCGTTCCGGGCTTTTGGATGAGTGAAGCTCGTGGTTGTGATCTTTCTACTCTCTGCTTGTCTTTCTGATTGAGAGATTTGGACAGAAGTGATTCCTGTTTTTGGCTGAGGACGCGCTTCCTTTCCTGTCCTAGACGGGGAAGAGGATTCTGCAGTTTTGCCCACCTGCCGTTGTGGAGACTGGGTCTTTGAGTCCATGACTGCTGCTGTTTGGGGCTGCAAAACTGGGCGAGTTGGAGATCGTGGCAAAGGAGTAACACTTGGTTGTGCCTGATCTCGTTGAGGACGAAATGGTGGCCGCTCCCTAGGGGCTCGAACTTCAGCAATTGGACGAGGAGGCTGAGGTTCAGCTGTTGGACGAGGAGGCTGAGGTTCAGCTGCAGGACGAGGAGGTTGGGGTTCGGCAGCAGGGCCAGTAAGCTGGGATTCTGTTCTAGGACGAGGTGGTTGAGGTTCAGCTGCTGGTCGAGTAGGCTGAGATTCTGTTGCAGGAGGAGGTGGTTGAGGTTCAGCTGCTGGTCGAGTAGGCTGAGATTCTGTTGTAGGACGAGGAGGTTGAGGTTCAGCTACAGGACGAGGAGGCTGGAGTGTTGCTGCAGGACGAGGCGGTTCAGCTGCAGGACGAGTAGGCTGGGATTCTGTTGCAGGACGAAGAGGTTGAGGTTCAGCTGCTGGTCGAGTAGGCTGTGATTCTATTGTAGGACGAGGTGGTTCAACTGCAGGACGAGTAGGCTGTGATTCTATTGTAGGACGAGGTGGTTCAACTGCAGGACGAGTAGGCTGTGATTCTGTTGTAGGACGAGGCGGTTGGGGTTCACCAGCTGGACGAGGAGGCTGGGGTTCAACTGCAGGACGAGGAGCACTAGCTACGGACAGCCAAGGGAGTCTGAACCGAAATGGCCTCTGGTCTGCCATGAATGAATCAGGGTAAAATTTAGATGAAAGGAACTCAAGAAGTATTTGTCAGCTAGATTGTTACCTGAATTCTGGTTGATAGTCCTAACTCATATGGTATTTAATGATCTTGGCTTGGATACTGTGGAAAGCAAGCTGTGCGGAGATACTGATTTGTGATTTACAATCTTCTTTACACCTCCAAAAGGACAAATCTTTAGTTGGAGATATGCCCAAATTCTTCATAACAGATTTTCCTTCTTCCTGAATTCTAGCATCTCGCCTTTGCTGTCTTCAGGTTTTGCCAATTCTTCCATTGTTAAGCTTCAAGCTTCTCAAAGCAAATTTGGCGTGTAGTGTTGTCTGTCCTGAGAAAGTCTGGAGTATCTTTTGATACGGCCCTTTTTTATATAATTTAATTAACTTTAAAACAAAATTTTAATAAAAAATTCTGTGATTTTTCAATTTTTTAAAAAACTCTTAAAATTTTTGTGAAAAAACAAAAATTTGTGAAACATTTATAACATAATGGCCAATTAAATATTGGTAATATGACTAATTAACTAAATTATTAAACTTAATTTAAATTAATAAATTTGATTTAAATTAATAATTTATTACAATTTAATTAAAATTTAAAATTACAAGAAATTCATTTTTTTACTATCCTTTTTATTATATTTTACAACCTAAAAATTTACAAAAATATTAGATAAGCTATTATTCTTTTTTTCAACACCACTCTACCATAAAATCAATAAAAAGAATCTTAAAATAGAATGGTAAAATCACTTTGAGATTTAGGAGATGAAGATAGCATTTTATAATTCTTGGAAATAAAAAACAAATAATAAAAACTCTTTAAATTTCATTTGTATATTATTATTTTATTTTTGGAATTAATAATAGAATGATCAGTGAGGTTGTTAAAGTGATTTTTTTTTTAAACGGAAGAACCCGCAGCTGCTATCCTTTAGATACATACTGAGTAAACCTCTGAATTGACACAATAGCCTTTAAATTAGGCTAACTGAATATTTTACACTAGGCAAGTCCTGTACGATAGGCTCAATAGAAGGATTCGAACATAAAACCTTTTACCCCTATGCCCCTACTCTACGAAGTCGACCACCCCTCCTAAAGGGAGTTGTTAAAGTGATGCAAATATTAAAAGTAAAAAAGAATTTACTTTATACCTTTAGCCTATTTCCTTTAGAAGGTGTCCTATGCATGTATATATACTTTGCCTGAACTCATTCATGGGTCATGAGCAAGCTTCATCCACGAGATTCATGAGCAACTCTAGCAGGGTTTTTTTTTCACAGTGATGATTCCAAGTGGAAAAGAACAAGCGGAAGAAATCCCTTTCTTTTTCTTTCTTTAACACAATCAGAAGGTTCTAAAAATGGAGCACTGTAAGAAAGTAAAGACATTGGAGGGAATAGTTAAATCAAGAAATGAAGCAAATGACAACACCTGACAATGGAGGTAACGTAGAGACGAGGGTGAACTCTTTCTTACAAAGTTATCCCTTTTCTCAGTCAGTTCGTTCAAGTAAAGAACTCTGAACACAGAAAAGAGAAAAAGGAAGCTCTGGTCCTGCATCAATCAAACTGTTTATGATGCAGTGAAGAACGTTTGTATGTATGTGTTTTTTCACTTTAATATGATTTAGTTAACAAAACTTAGAGAATGTCAGCTGAAGAAATGGTGAAAATGGATGCCTAGGCAGACCATCCGAGGAAGATGCTGGAACGCCATATTGTCATTCGTAACTAACAGAAAAGTGTTATTGAAACAAGTCCTGCATTGCACCGATACCGGCGCAAGAACAGCAACGAAACTCTAACTATGCTCAAGGCCAAGCTTGTTGGGGTAAAACCTCAAGTCTGATCAATAAATTACATCCAACAATCAGGTAGTGCTGAAGGTCCTGGATACCTATAAAACTGCCATCGGTGATGATTATCACAAGCCGCCTAATGCAAGAAAACTAACCATGGCTACAGTGCTGGTTTTCTTCTACTAAAATGTGGTGTCATGATTATGCAGGAGCATATCCTTAGTACCTGCTCTATAGAAGCTTATCTCTATATCGCTTTAGAACCATCTTCAGCTGCTCCGATGCAGTAAAGCCTCGTCCTTCCATTAGTCCATGTACCCTTTGCGCATCATGCACAAACCCGCCAGCAAGGAGCCCATTTATAACTCTCTCAAAATCGTCATGCTCCAATTGATCTTTCTTAGATTCAATCGCCCCCAGAGCTTGAAGAGCCTTCTTCTCCATCCCACACCTAGCATACATACCACAGAGGCTTATGTGAACCTTGACAGACGGAGCCTCACCCAACTGAGCAATCTTCCCTAACAATTGTTCAGCCTCATCAACTAATAGCAGTTTACTAAACCAATCTACAAGAACAGAGTATGTAGCAGGTCCGGGTTCTAATCCATACTTCTCAATCTCCAACAAAAGGCTCAAGGCCTTGTCCAGCGAATTTAATTTCTCATAACCTCCAACCAGGCCAGCAGTGCACCTATCCTCAGGCTTGTGTCCAATTTTAATCATATATATAAAGTTTCTCCTCGCCTGATCTAAGTTCTCGGCACGTACGTCAGCATCAACAACCAACATACATGACTCCAAACTTGGCTGGATTCCTGCAAACTGCATGTTTATTGAAATTCGTCTTGCCCCATCAGCATCACTTTTTTGAGCAAATGACCTAAGCAGTGCCATTTGAATTTCCTCAGAGGGCTTGATATCTCTCGACTCCATCTCTCTCATCAATGTCTCCCCCGACTTGGGTTGACCAGCATTTACATATGCCATTATCATTGTATTATAAACATTCGAGTCTGGTTGGAAACCATGGCTGCGTAAGCTTTCGAAGGCTTCTTTAGCACGATCAATATTGCCTGCCTTGCTGTACATGTGCACCAAAATTGTTGCTGTTATGATATCAAGTAGAATACCATTTTCATTCATTTTTTTAAGAATTCTCTCAGCATCTTCTATGCAATTATTTTTAGCATAAGCATCAATAAGTAAGGAGTAGTCACGGACGCTCGGTTGGAAAGACTTTTCACTCAACAGACTTTCAGCCACCTACAATTGGTCCATTCAAACAGAACATCAAATCATTGCACTTGATATAGAAAATTGACTGTTTAAAAGTTTACATCATGAATTTCAGAATTCTGCTTTGTCATGTACATTATGCAATCACCTATGACACCATACCAGATGTTAATTTTTTGCTAACATAAACATAGCATGAGTGAAGACCAAAAGAAACAACAAATGGTTTTAACACAACTGAAAATTGCTCAAAAAATTGAAGCAAAAAGAGATATCAAGCACAGATGAATAATTTTCCATTCTTATCCAACAATATCTAGCACTTCCAATGAATTGATATTACAAGTTAATAGCACACTGCTTTGCTAGCATCCATATTGGCAATTGTTAATTAAAAATTATATCTTCAGTCCAAAATCAATAGTCAAGCATTGCTCAAAGTGAGACTGGTCACGGAAAATGTGACAACCAGAAGGAGAACTATCATAACAACTACATGTCAATCACATAATAGCATTAGATTCCCTTTCATAAGCACAACTTCAACCTCTACTTTCTGTATGCATAATTTGATGTCACACGGGCTTGTGCATCTCTAGCAATGTTGATTATGTAATCAAAGCACATCAGTTTAATAAACTTATCGGTTCAGTTACTTCAATAGTGAATTGAAGAATCCAAGAAACAGTTCTAGATCTTATCCGGTGGGCTAAAAAGGGTAAGACTCATGCAGGGAGAAGACCCAGATGTTTCACTTGACCAAGTAAGCAGCTAACACACATACAATTAAGCTGCCCTAGAGGATACTGAGCATAGAGCTGCCATGGGATATCAATTATTTCCCATTGATATAAACTGATTAGCAATCCTGTTACTAATATGCAACTATACAAATACAAACAAACTAGTTCCTCCCCATGGGAAGAAAGGGGAAGTCATACCTTTAAGTATATACCGAAATTATGTTCTTTCAGTTTATCGAGTAAGGTGATCCAATCAACCCTGTTAGGTTTTAAAAGCTCCACCCATTCTGCTAGTAAAGTTGAAGGTTCATCCTCCACCTTCATAGAAAGAATTTTCTCGGTCACTACTTTGCATTTCCCAGATATCAGCTTGGGTTCCTGAGCCTAAATTATCTCTCCAGCCTCATGGATTTTGTCAGCAGCTTCAGCCCATTTAGGATCAGAAAGATCAAGTCCATAAATCTTGTACTTTAACTTCCAATGTCTCTTAGGAAGAGAAACAACTTTAGGCTTCTCTTCAGCCACAACAACCTCTTCGCTGATGCTCCCAGCTTTCCTGCCCTCTGATTCCTCTTTCTCATAAGCACGTTCTTCTTCTTTGAGTCGCTCCAAACTCTCATAGAAGTCGTTCTCTTCCACCTTCTCACGAGCCCACTTAAATCTCAACTCCCTCATCAAGTCCCCACGAATACCAATCTCAGCAGCAAATCTACACATCTCCTTCACCTCAGCATAATGCAATGCTTTCTTCATTTTCTCTTTTCTTCTTTCCATTTTCATGTCCTCCAACACCGAGTTACTCACATCGCACACTGTCCTCCACAAATCTGCACTTAACTCCTCTAATGGTTCAGTCAATGCAGCACCAACCGCCTGTTCAAGACTACCCTTTTCATCTCTGACACAACCTTTTCAACTATAATCAAAAGCATGCCATCAATGGTCTGCTTATCAGCATCTGAGTAAGCTTCCGACAAAATCCCACGCATTTTCCACACGAATCGCGACAAAAATTCATTCACATTTTCATCTTCCTCTCGATCAGCCGAGGCAAATTTTAGCTCACGAGCGGACAAGTTCACACTTCTTTGCGGATTTGTGTGCAGGAATCTCCTAAAAAGCCAAGTGGGTGTTGAGGATTTCTGGTTTTGGAGATTAATAGAGTCATAACTGCCCAAAAAACAAATGGACGGACGAATTGGGGCATTGATGGTAGAGAAATGCCCAAGAACGCGGCCGTATCTTATACCGTTTGTGAAGAAACACAAAAGATTCTTCATAAATCTACACAGAAACACTACGGATCAAAGAACACAGAAGGAGTAAAAGAGGGGAAGTCTGAAGCCTACGAAGAGAAGGAGATAATGACTCTCGAATGTTCAAAAGAAGTGACAGAAGACTCAAGCCTACATTAAGTCATACACATGTGAGGATCACGTGGAGTTATCTGAAGCACACTAAGCACAGCCATAAAACGCAACACTTCATTTGGAAATATATTAAAATATGATGGAAGACTTTAAAGGAAAAAAGGCAAAGGCATTTCAAGTAACTCACGTGGATAAAGGCATGCACAGTGATGGACCCAGTCAAAGGCTTATGGTTATCACTTATCATCCGAAGGCAGCAGTTATTCACAACAATTATAAATAGTCAAGCATTCAAGCATCAGAAGAGATACCGATATAGAATTGAGTATTATTATTATTTCTATTATTATTTTATTATTCTTATTCTTATTCTTATTCCTAATTGATATTTTATTATTTATTATAATTAATTCTATTATGGTTATTATTTTTAGTATTTTCCTTATTATGATTATTGTTAGTATTATTATTATTATTATTATTATTATTATTAGTAGTAGTAGTAGTAGTAGTAGTAGTAGTAGTAGTAGTAGCCTTTTGTATTTTATTATTAGAATTAGTATTATTATTTTCATTTCCTTTTTATTATTTAATGGATTTAGTTTCATTAAGTTAGTTTGCTTTTATTATTGGATTTAGTAATATTGTTTCTGGCAGTCTCGCAAGGGCGAGCCCTCGCGACTGCGAGCTCCACTCATTCTTATTCTTCTATTCAGTTACTATTATTCTTATAATTATTACATTATTTCATTATTGATTATATTAAATAATATGATTACATTCCTGATTATTATTATTTTTGTTATTTCATAATAATATGGAATAAATTATATGCTTATTTTTCCAACTGTCTTATAATCAGAATTAATTTATAAACAATTTAAATAATTATTATAATAAATTCTATTATCATAAATAATAAAAACATTATGTTTCTTTAAACATTCTTATTATTTTAATTACTTCCAAATATGATAAGTGCTAATTTAATATTCGTTATTGTTATTCACCATTCTATTATTATTAAAAATTATAGTGGTATAATAATTATTCTTATTAATTTAACTCTTTTAAATGGGCTTTAATAATTAATTCCAATGTTATGAATACCGTACTGAGTTCGGTACCGGATTGAGCTCTGGAACGAAACTGTACCGGTATCGATTAATTGTTTGATTTGAGCTACAAAGATATCAATTAATTGTTTTATTTGCATTGTTAGATAATTAAGAATTGTTTCAGTAAATGCTAGACTAAGTGGAAACAACATTTCATTCAGATCATGCATGCTACTTACCCCCACAACTCTCAACTAAAGGAATAAAAAGTGAATGTCAGCTTGCAGTAACACTTCCATACTTCCATGTCAAAGTCAAAAATTTCCAACCTGTTCGTTTGCAAGCAAGGAACGACGTACACTATAAATGATCTTCGAGGACAAAGTACAATTAGGCACTTATGCTGGTTGTGCACATTGAAGGAACCTAACTTCTGTTATATAATAGCGCAGATACTGGATTGAAGTCAATACAAAAGATATCATTTTGGGCAATCCACGGATGATTCTAAATATGACACAGAACCCAAAGTCAAGTGAGTCTAGTTCGAGTCACTGTAAAAACCTGCAATTCAGAAAACGCTGGAGCTCTTAGCCTTGGTCTTTAACATTGTCAGTTTGAGGGTAAGCAACAAAAGATTCTAAAATTTTACTCCACTCATTGACCCCGCCGATACTCCAGTTGCTTGGTATTCTCCTGCAAAATCTGCAAAAACCCAAAATTAACTCAAATTATATACTTGTTCAGAAATTTATATACTTTGTTTAGATTAACCAGTTCATCCAATATAAGGAATTTTGTGGTGAAGATAAATTACTTCCATCATATTCAAAGTAAATTAAGAAACATATTGCTTACTTCTCGGATGTAATTTGCTACAGCCTTGCAGCCTTCTACAGCAAGTTGCATTACATTTTCAAATATATCAATTGGCAACTTAGCATCCATCTGCATCAGAACCATAAAAAATGAATTCTCAACAAGTTGAAAGAGCAACATAACAGAGACAGATGGATGGGGATGAAGCAGCTCTAACCCTCCTCGTAAGTAATAGGAAATAAGATAAGAGCCTAAACATGGTAGAAAAATTGTAACCTCTGAAAAAGCCAGACAATTTCCTCCAGAAACTAGACAAATAGACGCATATTGAAGTAGG
>JAOTBA010000002.1:1397757-1418101 GCA_025629845.1 Erythroxylum squamatum
TTTAACATGTAATTAATAAGGATATATCAGACATTTCATTAACTTTCTTAATAAGTGTGCATTCCTCTAAAACGACATTTATTATAAATCGGAGGGAGTAATTATTTGTCAATAATATTCATGTGTTCTTTCTTTTAAATGACTTGTAACTAATTTATTTATTATAATTAGAGGATTATATTGAAACCTTGATTCTATATTAATTGTGAGATCGAATAGATTTTATTGAATTCAATCATGCATGGATATTTAATTATTTTATAACTTCAGCGGTTTTATGATAGTTTTGGGCTTTGTTAAATAGATGCATATATTTAATAATCCTAAAATAATATACTACTAATTAAAGCGACGAATCCGCAATTGTTTATTGATTTTAAATAAGTGACAATCAACATAATTTTATTTCTTCGTTAAGAAGTTTAATCTATACCGTGGAATTAATTAATCTGATTGCAATAAACCATTTGTTGAGTTTGTTAGTTAGGTTTGGTCATTCTAGATATTAAGGCTGTTGAAATGCAAAATCCTACGAGCTGCCTCTGAGGTTGTTTTTTGATTAGGGGGTGATTATTCAATCTATTCGTGATTACCATATAAGGTAATGAAAGTTTGGTTATTACAGATCTGTTCTTAATAACCAGAACTAATTTATTTATGAATGTGTTGAATTGCTTTTGCTTCAATAATCGATTGAATGAATTAAGGTGGAAATGCATTTCTTTAACTAGAAGTCTGCTTTATTGAATTTCAAATCAATTTTTTTTTATTTTTAATATTACTTTTTAACATAAATTTCAAACCCCTTAATTTTTTACTTAATTATTTAAAAGAGATAGACTACCATTCCCTAAGAAAACGACATTACTCCGTTGTGCTACATTCATAATTTGAATAATTTACTTTATTTTTAATTGATTTGACGTTTACCAAAAATTGTCAAGCCGGGCTTGAGCCAGGCCGTGTTATAAGTTTTAAATTTTCGTGTTATAAGTTTGTGTTTTCAAGAGACTCTTTTAGTTTTTCAATAGGTTCCTTCTATTGTTATAAAGCAAGAGGTTCTTTACGCTTTAAGCGTCAATAAGCTCTTATCAATTAAAAGGCTTATTTTTATTTAAGTTATAGCAGGCTCCTATCGATTGACAGGTCATTTTCTTTTTTAGCGCGAATAAGATCCTTTCGATTAATAGACTTCTTTCGTATTTTAAAATGCAATTAGTAATTGATTTGACATTCACCAAAAAAAATGTCAAGCCTAGCTTGAGCCAGGCCGTGGGGGGAGAATGTTGGACAATTTTGTCCTTCTCTATAATATTAGACAGCTATTAATTGTATTTTTGGTTTTTTAATAATTTATCGGTTAAATTACGTAATTTGATCCAAATAAAAGTAATGAAGTGATTCAATAAACGATCTAAAATAATGGATCAAAGTCCAGGAAGAAAATGGATCCTGATTAGCATGGATCAGACTAATATAGAGCTTGTGATGGGGAAGCACGATATGAAAGCTATATATAAAGATTAAGGTCTCTTTCAATTGCTTATATAATTTGTAAGCATACAGATTCTCTGACCCATTAAAAACACTTATGTCTTAAAAAAATGAAGAAAGACATTAGCCGAATGTCAGTGATTGACTTCTGTGGAGATCCTAGGAGATTAAAGCTTGTTTTAGTCTTGAAAATTGCTTCAGAATATCAGATTGAACCAAAATTAGATATTCTGTATTTTCTTCGTTTTTAATTCTTCCGTGAACAATCTGGCACACGTAATAAGCTTTATGGTAACCCAGTGGGTTGGCGTAGGTGGTACATGCCTTCGTCGTTTAACCAAGTGGTTGGGGGTTCGAACCCCACCCTTGGGAATGCAGCACGCTCCTGAGCCAGCTGTAGCCCTCCCATGTTGGAGATGTTCCCGCAGCGAAGGGATTAGTCACTGATTCCGTCGGTGAATACCCTTGGTGCACCAAAAAAAAAAAAAAAAGCTTTACGGTACCTGATATGACGGCGGTTTGGTTAACCATGCCTATCACATTATTAAGGGGGGACCATAAACCGGTTTTGGTCACGTTAAAAGGCCCAACGATTGCAACAATGGGACTCGAGTCGAGTGCTGACTTATTACAGCTTGGCACGGATACCGGCCATATTCTTTTCAGTCCCAATTACTCTCATTGGCTTGGTGGTACTAAATAATAACTAAGAAAACAAAAAATGTAAGAGACAAAAGTCGAACTGCTCATGTCATCACGTCGTCATCATCGTCATCTTATTATTACTCACTATTGCGAACGTTCTCTCTTGCTCTCTTTTCCCTCTCCTCACCTAAGTCCCCATTCTTATTCTTCTCTTCTCTTCTCAGTTATAGAGCGAAATGCTTGTTCTCTGAGGCATTTCATCGACACTTGAATGCAAAATTAAAGAAGGATCTGAAATCTAGAGGAGGAACTATGAGTTTCAGGGAAGACGACGATGGGAGAGCCGACCTCCGAAAGCCGTTTCTTCACACCGGTAGTTGGTACCGTATGGGGTCCAGGCAGTCGAGTATGATGGGGTCGTCTCAGGCCATTCGGGATAGTTCTATTTCTGTCGTGGCTTGTGTACTGATTGTGGCTTTGGGTCCTATTCAATTCGGGTTCACTGTGAGGAACTATGTCAATCCTCCTATATTTTTTTATTTTGGGCCACGAATATGACAAGGGTTTTTGTTTTCTTTTTCCTGTTCAATTTCACTTCTCCGTTAGAAGCAAGCGTAAGCTGAAGCTGCAGCTGCAGCTGCTTGTTGTCTTTCAATTAGCTGTAAGCCTGGAAAAATAGTTTTGAAAATTATCGAAATGATTGGATGTTCTTCTTTTTTTCCCATTTTTATTTAATTCCAGACTGGTTATTCTTCTCCAACTCAAGCTGCGATCACAAAGGATCTTGGACTTTCGGTCTCCGAGGTTGGAATCTTGGGTTTTAATTTAAATTCGGTGTTGGGCTTATTCAATTTGTGTTCTGACAAAGTTTTCACGTGTCAGTTCTCATTATTTGGCTCGTTATCGAACGTGGGTGCTATGTTTGGGGCTATAGCTAGCGGTCAGATTGCAGAGTATATTGGACGAAAAGGGGTAATAGTACTGATTTCTTTAGTACTATGCGTCATTTGTCCTTCTATCCTAGATATTTTGCTGCTTCAGGTTGTTTTGTCAACTAAAATTTATCATTGTGTGTTGAATTCAGTCTCTAATGATCGCTGCCATTCCGAATGTCATTGGGTGGCTCGTTATATCTTTTGCCAGAGTGAGTTCATTACTTAGTTGCACTGAGACTTGTAGCATATGAACATGTTCAATTGTTTCTAAGGGTTTGCTCTTGTGTAGGATTCTTCATTTTTATACATGGGAAGGTTGTTAGAAGGCTTTGGTGTGGGAATCATCTCGTATACGGTATCTTTGAGATTGAATTTGGTTGTTGACTACTCAAAAATTTGAACTTATTAAAACTTTCAACTGTTTTAATTTTTGCAGGTTCCTGTTTACATAGCAGAGATAGCCCCACAAAACTTGAGAGGGTCCTTAGGGTCAGTAAATCAGGTTGGCTTCATTTAGGGGGGCTTATTTTTATCTATGCTAGTTGAATTCTTATTCGCAGATACATAAACTTGAGTCTCTCACATTCTGAAATAATTAACACCACATTTGTCTTGGCATGTAGCTTTCTGTCACAATTGGAATCATGCTTGCTTACCTGCTCGGGATTTTTGTTCAATGGAGAATACTTGCAGTTTTGGGTAATACTCTGAAATATTGTCTTTGATTGTAGACATCACTCCTTCAAAGAAAAAGAGCCAATCATGGAACATGAACTTTCTGTCAACACTTCCCAAAAAAAAACAAAGCACTTCTTATTAGTCATTAATTATCTACTGGGTTTACACACTCTACCTTGTTAATGTAATTATGTAAAAGTAAACTCTTTTCACTTCAATTTTGATTCTGCCTAAATATCGATCGACATGTGACATGATTGAACTTGGTAATTTTTCAAGGAATTCTACCATGTACCATTTTGATACCTGGTCTATTTTTCATCCCGGAGTCTCCTCGATGGCTGGTAAACTTTCTGGAATATTCTTTCCTTGATCATAATCAAGCGTTTTTTGATGGACTGATTATTCAAACTCTCTATCTCTTTTTCTGCTCATCTAAATTGTAGGCAAAAATGGGTATGACAGAAGATTTTGAATCTTCTTTGCAAGTCCTTAGGGGATTTGATACTGATATCTCTATTGAAGTGAATGAAATTAAGGTAATTGAGTAGAGTTGAAATGGTCCTACAAGTGAAACTGCTAATCTGGTATCCAACGTGCAATTTCTTACTTGAAAAGAGAAAAGAGAGTTCTTACTTGAAGAGACAGTTCTAGTCCAAATTTCCTTTTCTCGTGTACATTATTGAATGACAGTATTTGATAGTGTGGCTTGCAACTATGAATTGTGCAGAGGGCCATTGCATCAACTAGCAGAAGAACAACAATCAGGTTTGCGGATCTAAAACGAAAAAGATACTGGTTTCCTTTGATGGTACCACACTATCTTTGCCTTGAACTTTCTGGACCCAAAGGAATGGGCAAAACATAAATCTTCTATTTTTGGTCAATTGACTTTTGCAGGTTGGTATAGGTTTACTTGCCCTGCAACAACTTACTGGGATAAATGGTGTTTTTTTCTATTCCAGTACTATTTTTTCAGCTGCTGGTAAGTTTCAGCTAGTTCTTCTTCTTGTAAAACTTTAATCATTTGGAATCAACTTTGGCCTGATAAAAAGTCTTTTAGAATCGTAAATTTATTCAAGTTAGAAGGCTCCAAACGTCCCCTATTATCATACACATCTTTCCTATTTAAAAACCAGTACTGTTAAACGGATAATTGAACATGTTTCAGAACCACCTTTTCTTAGAACCTTACAGGTGATATAATTAATAGCCCCTCAGATACTGTTGTCTAACCTGTAAAATGCATCCACAGTCCTTCTATAAATGTGTTTTTAGTATTTCCTATATTAACTCTTTCACCTTTGGCTATTTATATTTCATAATGAGTTTTCAAGTTCATTTATATTTGAGTACAGTATAATTAGTTGAGTATATGTCTGAAACAGGGGTTACAAATAGTAATGTTGCTACATTTGGGCTTGGCGCTGTCCAGGTACAGTTTGAAAAAAAAATCTTTTGAAGTCATAAATTACGAAATGATCTCATAAAGTCATTGTTCTAAATTACCATGCACATTATTTAGGTTGTGGCCACTGCAGTATCGACCTGGTTGGTTGATAGAACAGGAAGGCGGATTCTGCTTGTAGTGAGTTAAAGCAAAACTAATCTGATTAGTCAGTTGATAATTTGCATGAAAGTGATTAATGCTTTTCTTTTTCTGTTGTTATAGGTATCCTCTTGTGGAATGACAATAAGCTTGCTTATTGTTGCAGTATCATTTTTTGTAAAGGTAAGTGGATTAACTGTTGACAAACGCTCTTTCATAGATTGTGATAGAAGATTGTAACTTGCGCGTTATCCCTTCAGTATAATATTCTTCTACTTTCTTAATGTTTATTCATCCAGGGTTTTGTGTCAGAAGGCTCTAGCTTGTATACCATAACTGGAATCTTATCAATTGTTGGAGTTGTGGTATGTGTTATGTATAGAGATGACATTGTTTCAGTTTTCTACTCCTATCATTTTTGGTTTCTTATATTCTGCCTCTCCCTTCTTTTCTTTCAGGCTTTGGCAATTTCCTTTTCTTTAGGAATGGGACCCATTCCATGGCTTATAATGTCCGAGGTATTGATATTTTTAAGTCTTTTCATATCTTTGTGATAACCAACAGAAATATTTCTTATCTAAAAATCAGCAGTGACACTCAAAGTCAATCTGTTAGGACAATATCTTGAACATGGTCTAGGATTTTGATGCTTACTTTGTTATGTAAAGTTGCAATCAGTTTTATGCAATCCAGCAAAAGCTCCCAGAGGATATTGTATGCAAATCTCTGGCATTTCTTAGCCTAATGCATTAATATGAACAAGTTTTGAAGCTTCAATCATGACCTGCACGAGAACGAATTATAACATTGTCGTTACGTGGCTAATGGATGCGATTAAAATGTCAATGTAGATTCTTCCGATAAATATCAAGGGCCTCGCCGGAAGTGTAGCAACGCTTGCCAATTGGTTCTTCTGCTGGCTGATCACAATGACTGCAAACTTGCTTTTAAAGTGGAGTGCTGGAGGTCTGTAAACCCCTAAACCTCTTATGTGACTCGCATCTCTATGTTTCTTTCTGTACACACAGACTGAAGCTTATATGCACAGTTGCAAATGTATGAAACAAACAACACAACTAAATGCTACCGGAATGCGACTCTCTTACTCGGATCTCATATCCATCTTTAACTGCAGGAACCTTTACCATTTACGCGATTGTGAGCGCTTTCACGGTTGTGTTTACGAGCATGTTTGTCCCCGAGACAAAAGGAAGAACACTGGAAGAAATACAAACTTCCTTCAGATGACAATGTTCATTATTTCTTTCATTCCTTTACCTTTGTTGGTATTGGATAAACTTCCATTTTCAAGGGAAATAAGAAAGTCAAAATCTTTACAGGAAATGTCAAAGAAGAGCTACCTCCTCCAACTCTCCAAGTCTTCTGATGTAATTGTTGTATCAAAATGATCTGAGCTGTTTATCTGTTGTTTTCAGTTCCTATTCAATTGTTGACATCAGGAATTTCTTGATATTATTTGGTCTCCTTTCGTGCTTATCTTTGAAAATGACTATCGGGAAATAAATAATACTCCATGAGATTTGGAAAGATTCCTTACTCTTGACTTGCATAGTAAGATAAGATAGACGAATGTATAATGGAGATTCACACATCATTTGATCTGGTAAGCTTTTACGGCCATTCTCGCATGGTAAGATTGAAGCGAGGAGTGAAATCAGACAGCAATCCATATTTTGAAAAGTAAACAATTTCTAGATGTTCTTTTGTGTGCATCAGGAATTTTCTGAGGTTGTAGGATTTCGGTCAAGATTGTCTGCAACTAAAAACAATACTTAACATTATCCGATTTTGAAAATTGAATTGTAAAAACTTTAAAATAATTAATTATTTTAATAATTTAAATTATTAAAAAATAATTAATTTTAATAAATAAAAATAAATAAGTAATTTTTATCTTTATTCTCTTTTTAAAATTAAACTTCAAAATTTTAATTTATAATATTTAATTAAAAATTTTATTTTAATTTTATTATATATTTCCAGTGAATTATTTAAGTTAATTATCAACTTTTTTTTTATTAGCCTCCCAAGTGTTTTAGGAAGATCCAGTTGTAAAAAGGCGCCTTTAAGTTATTTATTTTCAGACTAATCTCCGATCATACTGGGTCAATCCGTAAGGAATTAAAGTACTAACCAAAGTACTAATCAAAAACTCAAGAAGTGTGGTTGAGTGGCAGGGACTCATCCATCCTTAACCAAAGGTCATGGGTTCGATTCTTGACTTTGGGTATGGAGTAGCCTTAAATCCTTGTGCCAGCTGTCCCACCCTGTGAGGTGCCTACAAACCAGCGAGGGGGTTAGCCACTGGGTCTGCCGGTGGATACCCTGGTATAAGGAAAAAAAAAAAAAAGGTACTAACCAAACAGATTGCTACTTTGTACGGAAAAGTATTTTCTTACAAGCAGCACCCAAATTGGAAGGAGGAGAAGTATTTTCTTACAAGCTAATATGAACACCAACTGAGAAAGACACCATCGAAGTAGGACATCCATGACAAGATCTACTAAGAAAAAGACATAACACTTCACAGGACACCGATGAGTTGAATCCTATGTATCCAGTTTCACTGGATACCTGTCTATACAGTCTTCCCAAGCACCGTTGACCGACGGCTTCACCGTCCTTAGAGCTTGCCACACCGCACTGTTACACTTGAACCCACTCCCGAATGCAATCTGCCACACACGATGTCCCTTACGCACCCTTCCTTTAGCCTCCATGTACCCCAACTCGTACCATATGGAACTCGACGACGTATTACCGAACCTGTGGAGGGTCATCCTCGACGCCTCCACATGAACCGGCGAGAGTTGGAGGTTCTTCTCCAGCTCGTCGATCACTGCTCGCCCACCGGCGTGTATACAGAAGTGATCAAACGCCAGCTTGAAATCTGGGATGTATGGCTTCACTTTCTTTTTGAACAGTTTGTTCAATACCAGAGTCGCGAAGAACAGAAGCTGCTCGCTGATGGGTAGGACCAGAGGTCCTAACGTAGTGATGTTGATCTTCAAAGCCCCACCAGCCACAGCCATTAATTCTTTTGATAGGGAAACACCAGTCTTCCCTGTATCATCCTGCTCCTGGTAGACGCATCGAAATGACTTGTCGTCGGCTCCACGATGAGTCCTCACCACATGAACAAGCCTATACTTTGAACTTCTCTTGTCGGAGGATTTGTTGGACAACAAAACGGCCGAACCACCAACGCGGAACAAGCAATTGGGTATCAACATAGACTTCTTGTTCCCGAAGTACCAGTTCTGGGTTATGTTCTCTGTACTCACCACGACGGCGTACGTGTTCCGGAAAACCTGCAACAAATCTTTCGCTAGATCCACCGCGATCACTCCGGCGCTACACCCCATGCCACCCAGATTAAAACTCCGTATATTACTCCTCAATTTGTATTTATTCACTATCATAGCAGACAAAGACGGCGTGGGGTTGAACAAGCTACAGTTCACGACAAGGATTCCGATGTTCTTAGGATTTAACTTTGTGTTCTCGAAGAGGTTGTCCAAGACGCCGAACATAACCTGCTCGGCCTCCTCTCTCGCCGCTGCCATCGAAGTCCGTGGAGGAAGGTAATGCATTGCTTCCGGCACGTAAGTCTCGTCGCCGAGGCCGGAACGCTCGAGAATTTTCCGCTGGAACTCGAGCGACGACTCGTCGAAGTCTCCCGTCAACCGGGAATGCTCCATAAAACGGTGACGCGGAGCCTTGAGAGTATCGGGTGCTCGGTAACACGAGTAGTCAACAAGGAAAACGGGTCGGGGTCGGGTCACGATGAAGACGGTGAGTCCGAAAACCAGGATCGCGGAGCACGTGACGATGCCGACGAGGTTGTACTGCAGGTGAACCCAAAGTTGACGGAGATCGGCAACGTCCATCTGCGAGACCTCGACGGACGTCACGACGATTAACGGAACAAGACACAAAGTCAACAGATTAGAGATAAGATAGTGGTACCCCAACTTGACATACTTGAGATTGACACTCTGGAGGAAATCCGGTAACCGGCGGGCTTGTTGGATGCGAATCTCACCGGCGCCGGAGTCCATGGTGGTGGTTGCACTACTACTAGTGGTTAGATTGAAGAGGAAGAGGTGAATTATATATAGAGAATTGAGTTGTGTATTGAAAATGGAGAGCTATAATGGAAGGAGGAGTGGGTTAAGCGTACGTATGACAATGGTGGGAGAGTATCGAGTATTGACTTGTTTTTTTAAGGAAGGTGTGGCGGTGGAGTGATGAGGTGAGCTACTGTTTTTTTTTTTTTTAATTTTTTGGAACTGTTAAATAACTGTGGGCTTGAAGCTTAGAATATTCGAGTCTCAGACTCAGAGCCGACAGGGACAGTGAATATCGTATTGAAAATCAGGTGGACCAAAGCGTGGGGAAGATGTCTAAATTAAGGTTAAATATTATTTAAACTATTTTATAATTTTATAAATTATAATCTAATATTTCATGTCCACGAGCCAATATTCATAAAAGGCTAAAAGGTATGACATCGAATCGAATCGAATCTGCATTGAGATAATTTAGGAAATTTTCTTTAATTTTAAGTTTTTTATTTTTTAAAAAATCAAATTTCCTAAATTTTAAATAAAAAGTAACCACAAAACGCACTATGGCCCTGTTTGGCAAACAACGAATTGTATTAGCTGTTAACTGATTCTATCAGAGGTGATTATATCAGTTGATTTGACCAGTAGATAATATCAGCTGTTAATTAAAAATGTTCGATAAAATTAGTTATTTAGTATTAGCTGTTGATGTGTAAAATGAGTTATGAGGACATGATTTTAAAAAAAAATTATAAGGAGATGGATACTATATTTCTTTTTTTTTTTGAATAAAATCAACATTAGCGCAAAAAACAAACAAAGGCAGGGAAGACAAAGAAAGCTAACCCAAGCCAACAGGCTTACCCCGTACACCCAGAACCTAATAGCCTTTCCCCCTCAACAATAACAGAAGGCGAACAATCTGAATTTAAAATGGAGACTAAACAAGAAGGACGATCAATCCAGTGATGTGGGTTTGCATGTAATAAGGCTACCCTGGCTAAAGCATGAGCCGCCTTATTGGCAATCCTACGCGTCCGTTGAAAGGACAAGTGAAGGAAATGTCGCTTGAATGATAAACAATCAAGGGTCAAAATTTCAATCTCAGACCGATTTGGCGAAGGAGCTAATATTGATTGGACAACTGCCAAACAATCCGACTCCACAATGACCTTGGCAAGCTGTTGGTCTTTTAGCCAAGAAAGAACTTCCCTTATAGACATAATTTCGGCAAGAACAGGGTCAAATAGGGTAGGGAAAAAACCTGAAATAGGAGTCACAAACCTATCTCGTGCGTCCCTAAGAACCACAACAAAGTCTTCCGTCTAAACATCCTCTGGAGAAACAACGAACTCGCTGTCTTCTTTCTCCCGAATAGAGAGTTTTTGCAACTCTAAATTCATGAAGCTAAAACGAAAATCTAAGAGAGACCAACATAGAAATAATACCTAGACTTCACCTTGCACATAAACGACAAGACCAACACTTGCACTCGTAAAGAGAGAAAAAAATGCGAGACCTAAAAAAAAAATATTCCTAAAGTACAACTCTAATAAGCCTAATAAATCTTATCTCACAGGATGAGATTTAATAGAATATTTGATGTGACGTAGTTAGTTCTATGCCAGTAGGGGGGCGTGTTTGAGTTGGACATCTATCATTCAGAAGACGTGCGCCATATGGTCAACTAGAAAGTAGAAACTGTGTGCTGGACTGCCACCAAACCAAACCAAACTGTTGGCTCCCTAGTTTGCTGGATTTTCCTGATTGTAATTTTACGAATTTGCCCATCATTCTTTATAATACGTCTTAATTTAATTTCCACGTTTTTTTAAAAATTTAAATCGCCTAAAAAGCTCGTTACTTGTTATAATTTTAATATTATAAATTTTTTATTTAATAAAAAAAATAGTGGGATGGAAAAAAACTACAATCACTAGCCATCTTAATGATTTTAGATAAGCTTTTAAAATTAAAGAAAAATACGTCACCGTCTTAGAGTCTATAGTGTACAATGAAATAGAGATAGTCATAGATGACAACTACTTTATGATTATGATTATGAATTATGTTTTTTATGTTCATAAGGTCTTATATTTAATTAATTGTGACACCAAATTTCTATTTGTTCCAAAATCAACTGCAATGGTCAAATAAGGCGGTCCCTTAAGACTACACATTTTAAAAGATACTATTTGCTTTCATAAAATTATGACATTCTATTTTTGATTCATTTTCTATTTATTAATATTTTCAAAATAATATAAATGCAAATTATTAGAATATGATAGCTGAAATTATGTAGTAACTAAGCAATATGATAAAGGGCAAGTAATAGTTCTTAATTAAAATGTAAAAGATTTTGAACATAAATGTGTATTTATTTATTTATTGTTGAAAGACTGTAAAAATATATAATAATATAAAGTGAAAACTACAAGTCACCCCAGTTTGGTGCACCTAAGGATAAATAAGTGCTTTCAGGAGCGTCATGTTCACATTTTCACCTAACAAGGTTTGGTGGCTGCTGCATACTAGTGGTAGAGCGCTTCAACTCCTAAAATTTATCCTACCCATTTAGTGGTTCGCTCTCTGGTGCTGGTATCTGTCCGAAAGCTTCTATCTTAGGGGTGATTAGTAGTCATGGACTTGGAATTCTTGCAGACACTTCATGTTCAGATTCTTGTGGGCGTTGGTGTGGCTATTATCGCTATTGTTATTGGTGCCGTCTTTCTTCTGTCTCCCAAAAAACCCAAAGGTCTCAGCTCCTAATACTCGAATGCACCATTTGTTCTAAGGTTTGACTTTGTGTTGAGATTCCTGATCTGGAAAGTGTTTGTTTAAAGTTCTGGTTTTGATTGTCTTCTGTGTTCTGGTCTTGCATTGATTCGCTTTTACATCAGTTTTACGATTTCAGATTTAGTTGCTCGCGTTGTATGGACGACATGTTTCTAGGCGTTACAAACAATGGACTGTTCATAGTCAGATATATGTACATGAATTGTCTTTTTAGTTTTTGACATGATTACCGTTGGTTTTAAATGAAATGATCTTGACAAATATTTAGTTGCTTTTGACGATCCAGTTGCATTCCATGCTTTGTTCACCTTTCATGGTGTCTTCCATCCATGTTGTTCTAATGTTCTCTACTCATTATGTCCAATTTTGTCCTCTCTGAAGTTACTTTTAGCTAATCTCCGTTAACTTTTCTCAATCAATGCCTTTCTGCATTTCTTTTACAGGTCTAATTATTTACTCTCTCCTTTTTTTTCCGTGAAAATTAACTTGTTGTGGCGCCTGTTTATAGGCTGCTTAGATCCTGAGAATTTCAAGGAGTTTAAACTTGTCAAGCGCACTCAGCTGAGTCACAATGTGGCGAAGTTCAAATTTTCACTTCCCACGCCTACTTCAGTTTTGGGTCTTCCAATTGGACAACATATAAGCTGCAGGTTTGATTAACTTTTCCTTTCTGGATGAGTTTACTATCTAAGGTTTGTTTTGCATTCTATATGGTCGAATGAGTACGAATTCTTATTTTTCTTTTGTTTACTGTTTTGGCTTTCACATTCCAGCTTTTAGATTTGCTGTCTATTCTGTATGAGAGTAAATGAAGTTACGCTTTTGTCTTCCATTGGGCAGGGGCAAAGATAGCAATGGTGAAGAGGTTATAAAACCATATACTCCTACTACATTGGATTCTGATGTTGGATACTTTGAGCTGGTCATTAAAGTATGGGAAGAAGATTACTGTTTTTTTTTCTGAGAAAAAAAAAGAAGATTACTGCGCAATTACTTGATTTCATTAGATTTTGTTGCATATTCAGATAAACTTAGCTGCTTTTATAATTGATCTGTGGCTTTATATCCTCCTGTAAGTAGATGTATCCACAAGGAAGGATGTCACACCATTTTAGAGAGATGCGTGTTGGTGATTATCTTTCTGTCAAGGGACCCAAGGTATGTGCTCTCTTTGCAAGTTAACTTTAAAACTTCATCTCAGCTTGTTTCTTATTTCAGTTTACTTTTTTCTTGCCAATGCTGTTATTTCACAAGAATAAGAATGATGGTTGGTGCATTTGGATTTTGTTGATTTTCTAAACTTATTGTCATTGTTGCCTGATTTTACAACTTAGTTACTACTTATTTGTTCCTTAGAAGCAGGAAACCTGCCTACTTTCTTATCAATGTCTAAACTAAGAAAAACTTCAATAGCAATACCTTTTCCAGATTCCAAGTAAACAAGAAACCATGGTAGTGTGCGGGAACTTAAATTTGCATTTCTATGACAACATATTGTATAGATGCAAAACCAGCGCTCTTTAAACTTCTTTACTGTATAAGTTTGATTTTGTTGTTAGGGTCTTTTCCGGAGAGTTTTCTATACCATAAACTTATTTTAGTTAAATTTTCCCCTTTCCTTGTCTGAAAATATAAGCTCTCCAGTTGACTGGTGGGTGTTTGATATATTTTTTGTACCAGGGACGTTTCAGGTATCAACCTGGTCAGGTTAGAGCATTTGGTATGCTTGCTGGAGGCTCTGGCATTACCCCAATGTTTCAAGTATGCTACCGAATGTTTACTCCTTAACCTTGAATTTAATTTTCTATTGAATTTTTTAGCTTCAAATCTGGACCATTCACTGTTTAGTTGTTTTATATGTTTCTTCTTGGCATCCTTTCCAGGTTGCTAGAGCCATTTTAGAAAACCAAAAAGACAGAACAAAAGTGCACCTTATTTATGCCAATGTTACGTTGGAGGACATCCTTTTAAAGGTAAGCTGCAGCTTTGTTTTATCTATCAATTATATGTGTTTTGGCTCTTATTCGTTTCCTTTCTTTATTATGTGGTTATGCATTTTCATTTGACAATGAGAAGATCTACATTATGTAGTAGGATATCCTTCCGTTAGAAATAATGTATTGTGAGGTGAAAGGCCTAGGTGCACGCAAAGTGTGATCTTGGCAATTCCTGACTGGAAACGTTTGTTTCACAGAATTTTTTGGCAATCAATTCCAGTGGTTAAGAAATCATATTTATCTCAATTAGGAGAAAAATTCACCTACTTTTTGTCAACCATTCTTTCTGGCCATGACAAAAAAAAAAAAGGTTCATGTGATCACAATAATAGGAGAATACATCAAATGAGAAACTCGTCATGTGCTTCACTCTAGAACTGAATGTTTTAATTGGTAAGAACCATAGAAACTCAAAAATGAACTTGGAGAATTGTCAGTTAGATAGGTCTAACATGAATGTTTAGATGAAAATTTGAATAATTCTGTATGATTCTCTAACCCATGCTTTTAATTTATTTTCTTTCTTTATTTAAATAATACATGTCTTCTTATTCTTCGAATTGTGCAAATAATTGAAAGTTAGTTCCTGTCGACTCACAGGAAGAGTTGGATAGTCTTGCAGCTAAGTACCCAGATCGCTTCAAAGTTTACTTCGTCTTGAATAAGGTAAAATTGCCTTTCACCAGCATTGACTTCTTTACCTATTTTAATTTTTCATTTCATCATCCTATTATTCATGGAAATTCCTTCCACTTGTTTTCTACTATCCTTCTTTGGATGTTGGATATCACTTATTTCAAGAAGACTAGATTAGAAGAAATATGAATGATTAGTTTATTTCTCTGTTTGTGATGCTAGGATTCCAAAGTCATAACGACTCCTTGCTAACTTGTAAACAACCATGAATAATACTAATTTATCTACAGAAACCAAGAAAATGACGGTGGAAAGGGAAACCCAATGGCAACATATTAAGTTTGAGACACTAAAATTTTGTTCAAGTAGAGGAGCCAAATTTAAGATTGCATCTAGGGGAGTTTATTTGAAGGAGAACTAATATATGTTGTCTCATTTTCTGGTCTTTAAAAACAACAACAACAATACTCAATAGAAATCTTGTGTGTTAATAGTATGCAACTTTATTCTTAACTAGTAGAGGCTATTTTCAAATAACCCTCGTCCACATGAAAAGAAAGATACTAATGACAATAATGTCTCATTGTCTGGTCTTTGATGCCCTTAGTGTGGCATAATCCCTTCAGATCGGTTTGGTAAATTTGGTTTTATTAGTACAAATACATAACTGCACATTTTAGGCCGGAAACCATAATTTGCCTACATTCTATACCTAATTTCTTTACTACTGCTTTTTGATGCATAAATAATTTCCTTATTTCTGGAACTTTTTGTACTGTTATTAAATATTACTCTGTATAGTCTTTAGATTTGAATGTTGTTTTCTTTTTCAGCCTCCTGAAGTTTGGGACGGTGGTGTTGGCTTTGTTTCGAAGGAAATGATTGCAACGCATTGCCCTTCACCTGCTTCTGATGTTCAGGTATAGATATGTTGTTAATGCCGGGCCTGAACCTCAAACGTATTCGCTGATTCTCTGAACTTTACTTTTGGTCTGCTTAAGAGCCAATAAGGATCATGTTAGAAAAAAATCAATAATAAGTGAAAAAGATGAAAATCCAAAGAAAGGAACTACTTATAGTTTCTATTATCTAATCTGCAGATTCTCAGATGTGGACCACCACCTATGAACAAGGCCATGGCTGGTCACCTTGAAGCTCTTGGCTATGCACCGGAAATGCAATTCCAATTCTGATCCTCTGCAAGTTCTTGACTTTCATACATGGAGTGCAGACTGGTGTTTATCACTTCAATAAAGGATTCATATGCTCAGTTCTGTCTCCTATTCTTTAACGAAAACTCAGAACCTTGAAGGCAAATGTATTTCCGTTTTAACTTACCAAATTTGGGGCCTTTGAGAACAACATTATTAAGACAGTTGATTTTTAATTATGAACATTCCCGAGGCTGTAGGTAACATGTGAGCTGGTTAAATAAGACAACTGGATCCACTCAGTACACTTTACCTGCTTAGCGGCATTAGTTTTAGAGAACAGAGAGTATTGACGTTGTGTTTGGTTATTGTCTTCTGTGGTAGAGACGGATGATAAAACATAAAAATTTTGTGCTTTGCAGTATTTAGTTGTTGATCTAACTTATTTTCTTTTTGATTCTAGATTATAAAAATATAAATTTTTTGTCCCTCTCAAAAACACGGGACAAGATTTTTTGTTTATACCTTAGATCAGTGTCTGGAAAAAGCTAGTGAGGCCGCTGTTGTCTGAAAAACAAACTAGTCGTTCTGTTAGAAGTCGCCGTAGTCTAGAAGGAGCCAGGGGAAGCCGCAATCGTCTGAAAAAGAAGCCACTAGCCTCATTCGTTAGGTATTGGTGGTTTTCCGTTTCTCGTTTCTCGTTGTAACTCAATTCGAGTGGGTAGTTCTGGGGTAGGACATCGCTGAGATTAGTATCCGGCTTAGTTTAGTTCGTTTGTTTGTCCCTTTTACAAAAAAAAAAAAAAATTGTAGACTTGGTGTTTGATAGCTTTCTGGAAATCGCTTGACTTCTTTGCTTTACTCAGTGATGATTTGACTTGATTTTCCACCAACAACAAATCCTTCTAACAGACAGTCTAGAAAATGGTCATATTGAACGTTGTATCTTTATATTAACACGGGTTACAACTGTTCAATCATGTGTTAGGCGCTAAATTCAACCACTTAAGGAATGATCTCTATTAAGTACTTCCTCTGATTCATAATAAGTGTCGTTTTAGATACATTTTAATCATTCAAAATAAGTGTCATTCTTGACTTTGTATACATGTTTATAATTTTACTTCCAAAATTAACCTTTAATTCCTCTCTCGTCTTAATTACACAGATCATAATTTCAAGGCAATTTCTCTCACAATTTCTTATTAATATACAATTTCTCTCTTATCTTAATTACACAGATCACAATTTCAAGGCAATTCATGGAAGTATTAATAAGGGTATATCTATAATTTCATTAGCTTTCTTAATAAGCGTGCATTTTTCTAAAATGACACTTATTATGAATCGGAGGGAGTATTATCTAGTTGTAGTCCAAACCCTTTAAAACATCACCTTTGCCGTTAAATGATCAAACAACTCCACTTCAGGAGCTCCAACATGTTTAGCGGAGAACCCACTTGAGTTTCACTCGGTGAATGAATCCAGCCATCAAGTCACCACTTCTTCAACTTGACTTTGCTTCAGCGACCAACCACGTCTCATTCTGAATAGTGATTGTGAAGAAGGTGCAATACAGGTAAGAGATTCATTGGAAATCTACTTTTTCTCTCTCGAACTTCTTCTCTTACTTCTCTCTACCCACTTTCCTCTTTTTTCCCTCCCTTTTCACCTATTTTAGTTTTTTACTTTTCCTGCTTGTAGCTTTCTACAGTTCCTAGCTTTTTGTCCCCCCTGAAGGAGGGCCTCCCTTCGACCTCCATGACCTCCCTGGAGAGAGAGGAAGCATCTGTGGCACAGGATGAATTCCTTGTTTTAACTCGTGAACTACTCATCCAAAAACTATGTGGATTAAGCGATACCAACTCTAGTGAGACCTCCCCCGCTGGAGCATGGAAAAACAAGCTATATATACCTCTGAAAAAAGTATCTTTGAAGCACTATGATAAGGTCATGTCCGATGGAGTTGTTAGTCCTCCTATGGAGTTATTACAAGCTGGAGCGAAGGTATAGTCCTCTGAACTTATTGTTTTTTTCTGGAATAAATGACCATCGTTTCCTGCTATAAACGCTTGGGCCAAATCATAATGGGGCTCTAAGGGTTTAGAGAAAGTTCCGTTGAGAGAAATGACTCTATCTTGTTCAAATTTATAGGTAAAATCAGTTGTCAGCTATATTAGAGCAAGGTCCCTGGCATATAGGGGATCAACCTCTCTTTGTAAAGAAATGGAAGCCTGGCATGGCTATGGACGGAAGCACAGTGGATACAATCCCCATTTGGGTACAATTTCATAATCTTCCCTTAGAACTACGGACAATAGAAGGCTTGAACTGTCTTGTAAGCTCATTGGAGAAGCCTCTAGTTATGGATACCCAAATAGCTCAAATGGAGAGAATTGGGTATGCCAAAATTTGTATTGAGGTTTTGAAATCTTCTTCTTTACCGAACAATGTGTCTGTTAGGTTTTGGGAGATGACGGAGAATTTGTGAAAAAAGACATTCCAATTACCTATCCATAAAAGCCCATCACAACAACCAAGATATGGAAACAAAATCTTTTTCTTACTGGCTGGCAACAAGAACTCATGGGTACAGACAATATAGACAATGCTAAGGAAGGCTTTGGCTTACTAGAGGAAAATCTAGATATGGTAACCATTATGCTGGAAAAAGGTATTCCCACTGAGGAGAAAGGCAAATCTATATCGATGGAAGATACATCTCCTAACTTGAGCAAGGGGCCAGAGCTGTCTCAACTGAACATCTCACATACTACTATTGATCAAGAATCGGTGGGAGTCATTGATGTTTATTATAAAGAAAAACATGTTATAGTTGACAAAGGAGAGGAGTTGGCCCATGTAGAGATTGTTGCTTGTTCTTGACTATTGATCGAGGATGGGCAAATAGTAAGTAATAATTTGCTGGACCCATTGCAAAAGGATGGGATAGTTATTCATGATGATGGCAAGAACTTTATGTCTTGTGAGGATCCAATTGTGCAATTGGGTGTTGGGAATTTTAAGATGGTTGATTGTTCTAAGATGTCTCCTGTGAAGTTCCTTGTTGGTTCTGGATTGGGAAAAATGTAATGTTATGCAAGAACCCTCGAACAATGAGGTATTTGACAAACATTGTGATTCTCTTGGTTGTGAGGAATCACGTGTTCAATTACATGTTGGGACATTTGAAGTTGTTACAGATAGCCTTCTTGTAGAGGATGAAACTGCTAGTGTTGTTGCGGGTGTGCATATTAGTGCAGGAGATGTAGTTATAAGTGATGAAGACAATGGTAATCAAGTAATTGGTGTGAGGATTGAACAAGTTGTCACATACTTCCTAAGAAAAGACAACTCGGGACAATTCCAATGCAGAAAATGGGGAGAATCTGGACAGTAGCGAGAATGAGTTCATTGCCAAATATTTGGAGCATTGTTGGATTGAGTGGGCTAACATGCTGACTTCAACTGCAACTATTAGGCAAAATGAGAATCAGGAGACAGGGGATATAGAATAAACAGAGGACTGTGATACCCTAATAGCTATAGTCCATGTACCAAACATCCTGGCGATTTTTGTGTGCAACCTAAATCTACAAAAAGGAAATCTTCTAAGAAGAGAAAGCAAATTCCTAAATACCAGAACTGGTGAATGAGCTTTCCCATGAAGATGAAACTTCAGTGGTGCCTATAATTGTTTCTTGTTGTTGTCTATTATGCAGATAGTCATTCTATTTCCTTTAGGGAGTTTTTGTTCTTAAGTCATATTGCAATATGATGGTAGGTGTTACAAAGGTCTTCTTAAGCACTGAACTTATCGCAAGTTGCGCCTACTCCTTTGCACATCATTCCTGCTTAGATCCATTTAAGCAAGACTCAGCCTTCCCCGCGTGATCGCCAACCAACAATCGAGTTCTTGAATGCCTCACGACCTCGCAGTGTTTGACTCTCACACTCATAAGAAACTACGAAAGCAATTAGAATAATTAAAGGCAATAATAGAACAAAGAAGAGATACATCAAACTGCCAACCTTATATTACTTTCCTTAAAGTATACAAAGGAATGCTCTTAACCCTCTTGTGTAAAGAGCAAGTCTCAAATGAGCTATATATAGGCATCAAGGCTTGGGGTGTCGGACCCCGTTTCCGGAACCCAACGTTCTGGGACATGAGCCTTGCTGAAATCCTGAGGGGTCAGTTCCTGTCATTTCATATTGCTAGTGAGTGCACATTAGTAAACCTCAAAACCCCAAATCTGCCAAAAAAAAAATATCCCAAAGAACAACTTTCCCAGCACATGTCCGTTAAACGGACATGAATCGAGCTTGAAGGCCATTTTGACCCGAGAGTGTCCGTTAAACGGACATG
>JAOTBA010000002.1:1434775-1476324 GCA_025629845.1 Erythroxylum squamatum
TTAAAGCTGTAGCGAAGGAGTCGGTAATTCTTTACATCTTGTTCATGGTTTTATTATCCTTATACCATATCATGTATGGATTGGCATGTTAATTTGGATATATTGCTTCCGCTGCAAAATGATTTCTTAAAAGGTTTGAAATCTACCGTTTCTCCAAATTAGGAATGTTTTCTTTTTCCGATCCAACATTGTCTTCTTCTAACTTCCCTGCAAGCGAGACCCAAAATTATCACAACAAAATGAAGTTGTTTACAAAAATTAAGTGCTTAAGTTGCATTTAAATGTGATCTCTATGGCCGACATCAATAAAGTCTTGATAGAGAAAGTTGAAAAATTGTTTACCACTTTAATACAATTTGCTAGAATTTGTCAGTTTTAGCAAAGCAAATTTTTTGCCAGATTTAGCAAAGTAAATTTTTTTCCGGATTTAGCAAAGCAAATTTTTGAAGCACTACTGGGGCATCATGCTACTAAAGTAATGGAAAGCAAATTTTTGAAGGACTACGGGGGCATCATGCTGCTAAAGTAATGAAAGTTGAAGAATACAACTGCCTTCCAGTCACTCCCTCCGTAGAATACAACTATAGATATCCCTATATTGCCTCCTTGCATTAATTTTGGTAATGATCGAAATGTAGTTAGAATTTAAATTCCAAGTAGACAAGGATTTGGTGGGAAGGCTGAAGCTAATGGACCACAATATGATCTAGGAAGTAAAATCGCAGCTATAAACCACAATCCCATTATTTACCGATAAAAAATGAGAATGCAAGTTAATAAGGAATTTGTTAGAGAAGTAGTCCATGGATTGTATGGTTTTGTTTTAAGATAACTTGGCTCCCTAAATTCTGCGAGCCTGATCTAGATTAGATATATCATGAGAATCCTTATGCTCGTGGATTAAAAATTCTCATATTCAACTTGTTTTTTTAGCAAAAATGATCAATTTACTATTAAACATGCCACTAGATTCACTATACAATAAGGAGAATTAGAAAATTACAAAAACTTCAACTACTTCAAGCTTGATGTTGTTCCCGAATTCTTTAACAGGGATAGCTTTTTCATGGTTTGATTTGTTACCTAGGAATTCTATTTTTTTACTAGTTTAAGATGAAAAGATTGTTTTATACTTAATTTTTATAACTAAGCCTAAAATTAGATAGTAGAGTTGTCAAGAGTAACCCAGAAGAGCAGTGAGAATATTGATATGTTTTATCACTTGTTTTAAAAAAATAAGAAGTCAATCTCAGATTGCACTTCCAAAAATGGCTTATGTGAAGTTAGCTTAAAGGCAGTGGACAAAAAATTGCCAAAGAAATTTCAAGGTATGGATTTTTTTTAACTTCTATGAGTTGGTAGCAAAATTCTCCAAATATGATGATCTCTTTAAAAAAGAAGGTTACTGTAAGAAGAATTCACTAGGCACTTATATTATTGAGACGAATTCTTATGATTTGATAATAACCAAAGTCAACATTAAGAAAACTTGCATTTGCCACTTTTTGGAACGCAAATCCCTAAAAGTTAAGAAAACTTGCATTTGCTGCTCTTAGGAACACAAATCCCTAAAAGTTAAGAAGAAAATATAAGCTCCATCATCTCAAATTTAATATACCTTTAACAATGCCAAAATGAAGGAGATTTTTTATTATTTACTATAAGAAAAGTTGATCATATTCTCCCTAGAGTATATAATTTCTTACAAAAGTGGAAATAAAGGAAAGAAACTATTACAAATATCATTATACTTGGAGCCACTTAACAAATTCATGTCGGGGATTTAAGAATATGATACAAGACCATATTAATAAAGGAATTTTGATGTTTGCTAAAGTTGATTAGACTATGCTAATAGATGAAGACCCATTCCCACTAGTGGAAACTGTTAATGCCACTGAATTCGATGTACATATATTATTAGATGTCAAAAAGAAGTTAAAAATTGTGGAAAATCATTTGGCATCAACATCAAATGAAAGAATAGTGGTTTTTTAAATCCTAAATATAATACCAGCTTTAAGAATTAGGGCTAGAGAATTCCTAGGATTCAACATAAAGTAGATATCTCAAGATGAAATCATTGAGGAGAATTCATTCAAATTTACAAACAGATAAATGAACCTTAAATTTCTAGTTATCATGCAACCCAAATTTATGGTACAACCATAGGTGCCATCTTCCCAACATTGGCAGCTAGTAAGACATCCTAAGAATGCAATACCCTTAACTTGTACTAAAAAAGACAACTTTAGTAACAGTGATCTACTGTCAAGGTTGAGAAAACAAACCAGCAATAATAGAGAAGCCAACTTCAAGAGCGACAATTCATAGGAAACCTTTTTTTTTTTGTAGAAAGCATTATAAACCTGAATGAAAAAAGAGGAAACATAGAAGTCGTCAATCAAAAGTAAGATAACATTAAAGTGATCCTACATTTCATAGGAAGCCAGCTTACTCTAAGAGCCAAGAAGAAGATTCTAATGAGTTCATTACTATTGGGGAAATTACTATTCAGGTTCTATGTACTGCTTAATCGATAAAGCTTCAAGCATCATTTGGTAAATCTAGTGCAAAAAGGGTAGAATCCCCCTTAAGAAAGGTGAATGTAAGGTGTCAGTGCTAGTAAACTGATTAGGAATTCTAAAAAAGACAATTTTGGAAAAACTAGCTGAGGATTTAACATAAAATATAAGGCCTTTATATATTAAGTCTCATCTTAATGGAAGACCAACTTTAAGAGATTTGGAAGATAATTTGTTGGCAATAAATATTATGCTAACTAAAATGATGATAGCTTTAGGAAAAGATGGTGCTAATTTGATCTCACTTGAAGTATACATTGCAACATTCAATAGTGAAACTACTAGGATATGGGAAATTCTCCCCGTGAATTTGATAGTAGGAAGGAAGAATTTGATGATTTTATTCTTTGTTATTGACACCCATGCCAATTACCAAATCTTATTAGGGTGAGAATGGATCTACTCTAGTTATTACATTCCATTATCTCTACATCAACTTTTATTTTTATCGAGAGGAAATGAGGTAGAAATCATTTAAGCTAATTCACAACCATTTCATAATAAAGTTAATGCGATGGAAATAAGATTCTACAAAGATCATGTAAATTTATTGCAAATTTAGAAGTCATACTGGCAAAAGAAAAGGCAAGAAAAGATGAAAACAAATACCAAAAATTCGTAAGAACAATCGCAATTATGCCAAAACCTAAGTCGTGAAGGTTCTTATTATAGAGGAACCCAACGAGTAAGTTCCCACAAGAAGAATGGGTAGTAGCTATAGCCGTAGAAATCAAGTATAGAATGGAACCAATTATGGAGAATTTAAAAGAAATAAGCACATGTGATCATGCAGAACTAACTTTTAAAGTAGATAAAGAATTAAAAATGATTAATGATGGTGTGAAAGAGCTAAAATCCACTCTAGAGAAGTTTGATGATTAGAAAGGTCATCATCAATAATCATTAAAAGAAGTGAATTTAAGGGATTCAGGGGAATTTCACAAAATCTTTATTAATAAAAGAAAAATTGGAACTTGTCCAACTCTTGAAAGAATTCAAGGATTATTTTCTATGGAATTATATTGAGATGTTTGGGTTAAGTGTTCTTTTGGAGTAAGAGTAGAGAGCTTCTTAGGATTTTTGGTTCACAAAAAAGTAATTGAATTGGATAATAAAGCAAAAGCCATTCTCGAAGTATAACCAACTTAAAATAAAGGCAACTTTAGAGATTTTTAGGCCAAGTAAACTAAGTAAAAAGATTCATTGCTAATCTGGAAAAAAATGAATTATTGGATTTGTAAAAGTTAAATAATTTAGAGGAATTTCATTGGGAGAAGAGATACCAAGTGGCTTTCAATACTATTAAGGAATATTTAACAAAACCACCAATGTTAGTGCCCCCTAAAAAAGGATTTTTAATGAATTTTTGTATCTCTACAGTAGAAGAATTCATTGGATGCCTGTTGGTCTAGAATAATGATGCTAGTCATAAACAAGCTATTTATTATCTGAACACAATTCTTGCCCCAGTATAAAAGAAATACTTACCCATTTTAAAGTTATATCTAGCATTGTATTTTTTTTCTTCAAGGTTAAGGTATTATTTATTGCAAAATAGAGTCTTAGTGGTTTCTAAAACTAATTTAATGAAATACATGTTGAACAAATAGATTCTCTCAGGAAATATTGGAAAGTGGCTTATGACTCTTAGAAACTTTATCTTGGTTTATTACTCGCAGAAGTCTGTAAAAGGACAAGCATTACTTGACTTTTTAGTAAGCCATCCTTTAATTAAAATATAAGAGCATAAAGGACACAATTCTTAACTACAAAAAGAAATTATGGAAGTTAAAATTTGATGGTTCTAGCATAGAGTGTTGGAATTGTTATGATTGTGCCAAATGGAACCAAAATACTTCTCTCTCAAAATGGATTTCCCATGTATTAATAATTAAGTAGAAGATGAAGGCTTGTTGATTAGACTAGAACTTCTTGTTGATCTTAGAGCTAGAGAAATTCTAAGATCAACAAGAAGTTCTAATCAAAGGAGATTCACAATTGGTATTACGACAAGTGACAAAGGATTATAAGTGCATAAGCATGGCGTTATCACCTTATTACATTGTCGCTATCCAATTACTGAAATTTCTTGATGATGTAAAATTTCAATATATCTTGGAAGTGAGAATTGGGAAGCAAATGAACTTTCATAGATATATAAGTGAATTAAAGTAAATTGAAGGTCTTATCCATCCATTTATAAGAGAGGAATTTCATTATAAGTCTTAAATATTAATAAAGAATTTGCTTATGATTGGAGGTTAGAAATTAAAGACTTTTTGGAAAATGCTAGTAGGAAAATTTTTATTCAATCTTAAGCAACAATCACTTAGTTTTATGTTGATTGAATGGATTATGTTTCTTCAAGGAGGTGACAAACTTCTTTTGAGATGTCTTGGCATGCCAGAAGAATTAACAGTAATGTGGTAAGTTCATGAAGGGGTATATGAAGTGCACCAATCTGGAATAGAAATAAGATGGCTTATACATCACCATAGGTATTATTGACCAACCATCTTGAAAGATTGTATATCATATTTTAAAGGATATAATAGTATCAGAAGTATAGAAGAATATAAATAATTCCTGCATCCGAGTTGCATTATATAATTAAATTGTAACCTTTAAGAGGGTGGGCCATTAACCTCATTCTGAAGATATATCCACCATCCTCAAAAGGCTATAGTTTATTTTCTTGGGTACAAACTACTTTATTAAATGTGTGGTGGCACAAACCTTAAAGAAATTTGATTAAAAAGATGTAGTCAACTTCATTAAAGAAATTATTCATTATTTTGGAATCCCTAAATCAATTACAAGAGATTAGGGACTATGTTTACAGGTCAGGAAGTTAAAAAGATCACTAAGGATTATGTGATAAAATTATTACATACAACCTCATATTAAGCTTAGGGTAATGGTCAAGCTGAAGCATCTAATAATATAATTATTGAAATTCTAGAGACAATGTTTTAAGATAATCCAAGAAAATGGCACAAAATCCTATCTGAAACCTTATAGGCTTATCATAATTCTAAACCTACTGCCACAGGGGTTAGCCCATTTACCTTAACATATGGACATGAAAGTTGTTCTTCTTATGGAAGTGACAATTCCATCCTTGAAAGTAGCTAAATATTACATTTCAGGGACTTTCGAGTATTCAAAAGCAATGGTAATAAAATAGGAGGATTCATATGAAATATGATTTCAGGCTTTGAAAAATATGATTGTTCAAAAAGGCAAGGTAGTAAAATTTTATGATAAAAGCATTCGTAGACGAGAATTCCATAAAGGGGAACTATTGTAGAAATTGATCTTACCTTTTAGGAAAAAAGATAAAGAATGGGGTAAATGGTTGCTAAATTGGGAAGAACCATTTAGAATTTATAAGGTTTAAAGTGAAAAGCCTATTGGTTATATAGTTTGGAAAGTGAACCTTATATGTGTCTTATTAATGGAAAGTATTTACAACCTTATATGCAACCCTTTCTAAAAAGTATGAAGAATGAGGAATGATAATGAATTCTTAAAATAAATAACTTTAAATTACCATGCAGAAATCAAAAAATTCAAAGCCCATCTAAAAATAACAATTAACAAGAATAGAGAGGTTTATGTTGTTATAAATTAAAAGACTAAATTTCACCCCACTAGTTGATGCATGACACTTGTTTCTCCTTGGTTTTCTGCACCTACTGCTTTCAAATGCTATCTTCATCCTTTTGTAGAACCAGTGATTTCCTTAACTTAACAGTTGTCTATTTAACTTTGTGGAATTCCTATTTGAGTTTGTATATATCTTGTTCGACAATTCTTTCTTTTTTCTAATTAACTTGATGGCTAGTTCATACTCAATAGCTTCATTTTCCAAATAATCAAATCATTTTTTAGCTTTTATATTTTGATTATAAGATTCTTTCCTTTGGTCTTGCCCTCATCATAGTCCATCCTTTATTGATACGAGAGACTCAACTTCTTCGAGTACAAGACTTAGTCATGGAAAGATTTTTCAAAAGAAGCAAAGAATTTTAAAGCCTTTCTTAGAAACCCCCAATAGTGTAGGATTGAGTTGTAAATCCAAAATACAACATTGGACTAAAAAGGAACTATGTTAAATTTTAGTTAGAAATTGCAACTCTTATTGCATGTCAGTTTTAATACTCCTTTAATAATTTTTTATAATTAATCTTTGGAACAACACTAAAAGGAAGGTCAGAAGAATGATTTAAAAAGCTTAAGTCAAAGACTTATTTTGAGGTTGTCACTGTAGACCAAACATCCTTTGTCTATAAGTTTTAAAATAATTTACTAACAAATTAATAGGTTAGCGTATAATATTAAGGAATTATCGTCTCACCTTTGATGAAGAACTTCAGTAGCTTTCGGTTTAAAAGAAGTCTTGATCTTTCCAGATTCTAGTTCTAGAGGGAAATAAGGAGTAAAGAGGTCCAATATTGTGTCATCTACAAAGAAAGATAGATCAACGAGAATTTATGACAAGAACAAAGTTAAAAGTAATAAAAGGATGTGTCATACCCTCACCAGTTTCTTCAACAACATTCTCAGGAGTAGAAGTTCCTTTAAGGGGCAGAGTGTATTCAGTAGAAGGCTTAGTGATTATAGATTCTTTGAGCAATTTAGAAGAGGAGTGAGTGGACTTCCTCACGAAAACTCTTGGAGTTGGAGTTCAAATTTTGGGAACTAAAATTTGCAGGCCACTTCTCTTTTAATTTCTTTATAATGAGTATTATGAGCAATCTTTTTATGAGAAGAAGGCTAACTTTCTTCTTTTTCAATAACTAAGATTCCAAAATCTATAAATAAATAAAGATTAGAATAATTCTTTGAAATTAAGAACATACGAATAGACTCGAAATACTTTTGAGGAGTACCAAATCAGGTTGGGCAACTAAGTTATAAAGCTTTTAAGGCCCCAAAAATTGTAAGTTTTAGTATCAGTTACACAAAAATAATATTGTATTTCAAAATGCGATAGAGATAAAAAAAAATTTCCAAAGAAATTTGTCATTAATAACACCTGCTTCGAAGGGCACTTCCATTAGATAATCCAAGATATGTGTAGCAGGAGGAATTCCTAAAGATGGTCAAGTTTCAAAGCTTTGTGAATACCAATAATAAAGACTTTAGGGTTGACATAAACCAAGAAAAACTTTTCATAGATAGCTCGATAGGAGGACTTGGCAGTTTTAAAAATTTATAACGGATAAGGTCTTTCTGAGAAGTCTCCAAATGGTTCAATTGGTTTATGCATTGGGACTTCATAAACAACATAAAACTAAAACATCTTTTGGAGACTTACTATAGAAACTAGAAGATAACCAAAGGCTAAGAAATCTTGCATTAGAAAAAGGTAGACCTTCTTTGTCCCTAAGCTCAAGAAAATACACAAAAGTCCAAAGCTGGACAAATCATACACACAAATTCAAGCATTGCAAAGGAAGATTAGAAAAACATCTCCTCAAATTTCTATATAAAAGTTCCATAAAACAAAGCCTATGTTAAAGAACCTACTAAAAGCTATGACTTTGTAGAAAGGAAGAAATTCTAAGCTAGGTATAATATTAACGGGACAAAAGATGAATCAATTTGGAAGAAACCAAACGAATTTCATATATTCTTCTTTAGAAACAGGAGTTTTTGAAGAATCATAGTTGTTTATTAATCCATAATACGAAGAACATGTAAAATGCTATATAGGAGCTCTCGAAGAAGCATAGTTATTTATTAATCCAAAATGAAAAGAACTTTTTAAAATGCTAGAGTTCGAAGGACTTCTTCAACCAAGCAAATAAAGTCTTCTCCGATAATAGGCAACCCAATCAAGAAGGAAATATCTTTTAGAGAAATAGAAGCATGTACAAAAAGAAAATTAGTTAATTATACAAAGGATTCTAGAATTTTAAAATTTTAGACACTATGTAATGACCGAACTCTGGCCGGTCCGTTACTGTGTAGAGCCCGGCTTCTACCACCGGCACTTCAGGTATTGTCCTCCCACTGCTCGAACCCAGGACCTCAAGGTTTTGTTTCACTTTAAGTGAACGCCTCTTACCATTGAGCCAATAACCCAGGGTGCCAAAGAGGACAATACCTGAAGTGCCGGTGGTAGAGGCCGGGCTCTACACAGTAACGGACCGGCCAGAGTTCGGTCGTTACAACATTGTTACTAAAATCTTAATTCTCAACTTTAATTTAACAATCTTTCATTCACTAATTTAATCAAAATTCTTAGTTTCTTACTCAAATTAACTCCATAATCAAGAGTTAACATACGTTATATAATTCAATTTTATCTAACACGATTCACCAATAAATAAAAAACCAACAATTCAAGTATTCAACAATCACAATTACACAATACACATATATATCTTGTATAGCTCATTTTGTATGATTATGGCATTCAACCATAAACTAAAGTTATACACTCACAACTATAACCTATTCAATTTCATCCATAACTCATAACTATAAGTTTACAACCTATTTTATGTAATCACATAATTCAATTATAAACTAATTTATTTTATTTACTTATACAATTCAATTTGTAATGCTTATCATTATTTTGTTTCCTTAACTAATTTTAATTAACATTGTTACTAAAATCCTAATTCCTAACTTTAATTTAACAATGTTTCATTCATCAATTTTAATCGATGTTCTTAGTTTCTTACTCAAATTAACTGCACAATTAAGAGTTAACATACACTACACAATTCAATTTCATCCAACACAATTCACCAATAAGTCAAAAACCAACAGTTCAAGTATTCAACATACACAATTACACAATACAGATATACATCTTATATAACTCATTTTGTATGATTACATCATTCAATCTTAAACTAAAGACATACACTCACAAATATAACCTACTCAATTTCAACCATAACTCACAACTGTAAGTTTACAACCTATTTTATGTAATTACATAATTCAACTGTAAACTAATATATTTTGTCTGCTTATATAATTCAATTTGTAATGCTTATCAATATTATGTTTTCTTAACTAATTTTAATCAACATTGTTACTAAAATCTTAATTCCCAACTTTAATTTTACTATCTTTCATTCACCAATTTAATCAACACTCTTAGTTTTTTACTCAAATTAACTCCGCAGTCAAAAGTCAATATACAAGATACACTACACAATTCAATTTAATCTAATACAATTCACTAAGAACCAACAATTTAACATACAAAATGACTACACAATATAAAGTCACAAGACACAAATACACAATTCATCATAAATTCACAATTCATAATCATTTATCTATATCAATATTCTATAGAACACAAATACACATTTCAATATTCAAATCAACAATCAACTCAATTCAATATTTCAATATCAATTTCCATAATTCCATAATTCAACATTCTATAATTCCACAAATTTTGTTGCAACTTTTTGCAACCTTCATTTAACTTAATCCTTAGATTGGTGCATGTTAGGTCAATAAGTCTATATTAGCAAATGTGGACTAAAGTGACTGGAGTCTATAGAGTTGTGGATTGTGGGGTAATGGACTAGTGGTGTGGGTCAACAAGTGTGGGTGTAGGTCAACAAGTATGTAGATGTAAGTCAATAGGTATGCAACTGGGTTTGGCCGTCTGGGTGTAGATGTTGGTGTGGAAGCCATCTAACTGGTGCAGTGGAAATCTAACTGGTGCAATGGGTACGTGCGATGGGTGCTTGACTATGAGCTGGCGTGATGGGTGTGATCGCCTGACTGGTGCAGTGGTGCGATGGTGACTGGGATCATAAGTTGAGAGGAAAGCACAGTAAGGTTAGGTGAGTGAGATAATAAGAGAGGTAGGTGACTAGCGACAATAGGTGGGTGAGAATTGGGGCGGGATGTTAGGTGGGTGGGTTTAATTGTTAGGGTTAAATTTTCCAAAATTTCAATTAGGCCTACAATTTTTAAAAATTTGCAATTTAGTTTGATATTTGGTTGATATTTTGGTACTGATTGGTAGCAATCGGTACCGACCCCTAGTACCAAATATCAAGGTATCGTACCATTTTTTGGCCAATACATACGTTCCGGTTAGTATGGTACGATACTTGTATCACTAGTTTTACTCATATAAAACAAAATTTTCAAATTTTTATACAGTAATAATTCTCCTAAAATGCACTATTGGTCTTAAATAATTCTTGGGAGAAAGGTGAATTTTGTGTAAAATTTTGACTTATTTATAAATTAATAAATGAATTATTTATTATGAATGATTATGTTAAATTGATATATAATAATATTAAAATAATTATAATAATAATTAAAAAGGGTAGATTTATAATGCATACACCTACCTTCTAATAAGCAAAGGTTCAATATAGACTTAAAATGCATACACGTACCTTCTAATATTTCAAGACTCTTAGTTACTCTCTAGTATGCTTGGTATTCTTCTCATAACTTATACTTGATTTATTTATACTCAAAGTAGTCATTAGAAACAAAAGTTAGTTGTTATAACGACAAGTAATATTAACATTGGTTGATCATTCTATCTATTGATTGATTAATATGGTCACAAAGTCACAATATATGTTATTGAAAAACACATTTGACTACATTGTCATAATGGCAGATTAGTTTATCCAAAATCCTATTATTGATAATCCAAATTACCAAATTAGTCAACCAAATATCTTTAAACAAAATTTTTAAAACTTTTCAAATTTTTTCAAAGATTAAAACCAATTCTTTTGATAATAACTTGATTCAAAAACCATTTAAAAAGTTCTCAAAACAATTTTAGTGCATCAATAGAGTTTTCTTTAAAAATCTTCCTAAATTTCTTCTTGGTTATGAAAAAGCATATGCAAGATGCTATAAGTGTAAATAATCATACAATAATTGAGTCCCTTATTCATTAAAATTAATAAAATAAGGACATAAGAAGATTTACAATGATTTGCTTAAATCTTGATATCTTGATTCCTTCTTATTCTCAATTCTTCACTTGAATTGCATTTGTGCTCTACCAATTATTAAATGACTACCAGTTATTGGTGGTCATTTAATAACATTTCATATTGACTTACAAGGTAGAAAAAATCAATATGCTCTACATACCTACACAAACTCAGATCCTTGGGATTAGTTTTTGAACCTTTTTCAACTTATATCCTTTTTGAATTTAAACAATAATTTCTATAGATATGTTTTAATCGCCACAAAATAGAATCTCACAAATATGTCGAGCTATTCTTTTTCTTTTCATAAATAAATTATTTGAACTTTTTAATACATATATGGTACCTACATATACAACATATGGGAATTGAAAGTGAGTCTCATTTGAGAAAGACCTATAAGAGTATAGGATATATGCATTTTTGGTCTTAATGAATGATGCGGGTAATACAATACTCTCTTTTAGATATGTGAGATAGAAGTTCTTCTTATATGATACTGAGGTCTAACAAATGATTTAGCAGATAACATATTCTTTTCATAGACAGATGACCTATAGTGATTTCGAAAAAAAAATCATGTGACTTTGTCTCTTATAAGGCCTATATTGAATGGGAGCAAGTATTGTACCTTTATGCTTATAATAAGACCTGTGATGATTATGAGTTTATTTCATGATAATTTAGTGATAAAGAAACCTATATAAATAAGAATGATGTTGTATCTTCTTTTAAGATGACTCTACATAAAAATTGTGTCTATTTCTTTCTTAATCTGATGTCTTCTAGGTTTAGAATGTGACCAATACATAAATAAATATATTTTTTGTTTTCTTGGAACCTATAGGATGATCGATGAGCATGTGACTTTTATACACATTTAGAGGATGCAACATGCTCATGTAATGATTTAAGCATAGGCTCATCATATAAATGCTTACTTTTTAAAACAATTCTCTTGATATTGAATGGCACACTTCTATAAATGAAACCAAATTTATGCTTATCATTAGAATTTTTTAGGCTGTAAACATGCTATTCAATTTTTCACTTCCTAGATGCTATACATACAGTCATACTCTTAGATTCTATGATTCTATACATATCATATTTTAATTTCTCATCTTAATCATATATGGATCTAAGAAAATTTTAACCTCTTTATACTTAGAAGACAATATCTTTCTTTTCACGCTCTTGACCTCTAAACATTCATTTAACTCATCGTATAAAAGATCAACATCACTATCAACATAAGAATTTGAAGAAGAGGATACTTCATGATTATTAGTTATAAAGTAGATATTTGTCACCATATTTTAGGATTCCTTACTCTTTGAACTAGTTGTGTGATCCCATGTGGCGTCAAGTGTTTTTTCTTCTACTTAAATTATTTATTTCTCTTCTTCTTTAAGAACTTCTTAAATTTCTTTATGATAAATTTATATCATCCTCATCACCCTTGCTTGTGGAGATCTCCATGTAATCAATTTTCTCATTTTTGGCTAATTTAAACACCACTCCTCTTTTGGTTGGACATACTTCTTATTCTTGCAATTCATTCATCCACATCTCGTAGGTGAGGAGTGATTTAAATAGCTTTTTCAATGACAAGATGCTCAAATATTTAACCCTTAAACCTTTTTATAAAGGCCTAAGTAAAATTCTCACCAATGTTAGATTAGTATAACTTTTACTAAGATTTTTAAAAGCATTAATGATACAAATGTTGTAAGTAAAACTATTAGAAATTGACTCATTTTTCTCTATATGAAATAGCTTATATTGATTCACTAATAAGCTCACTTTGATCTCTTTTACTTGAGTGATGCCCTTATATGTGATTTCAAATGTGTGACATATCTCATTGGTGGTCTAATATATAGATACCCTATTGAATTCATTTATATCAAGAGTACAAAACAAATATGCACCCCTTTGCAATTTAATGCAATGAGTCTCTTATCATTATAACTCCTTTCACTTTTATTCTTTGGTACCTTAGTCTCCATTTTATCTAAAAATATTGTTCTCATTGGAAAATAAGGACCATTACCTGCAATTTCTCAAAGATCAACTCCTTCTGCTATAATAAAGTTTTTCATCCTAGTTTTCCTATACATGTAATTATCAACTTCAAAGAAAAAGAATCGAATTTTTCATAATTATCTTTGCTTAAATTTCACTAAAAACCTAAATGCAATAGGTGGGATAAACTATAATACTAATTATTGGTCTCTGGATGACACATGAGAATGGATGAAATATATGTTCACTTTTTATGTTATTTCTAAACTAATGAATAAATTGCATATTATGAATGAACATGACAAATTGATATATGATAATCACAAAGAAATCATAATAGTAATTGAAAGAGAGTAGGGAACAAAAGACAAAATCGATTTATAGTGGTCCGACCAAACAATCTTTAGCTTATGTCCACTCCTTAAGTTTTGCTTGGAAATTCACTATCTTCTTCCTTCAGTGGATGAAGAATAAGCCTATATATAACATCTTCTTTTCTATAGGTGAAGAGGAATCCTGCAGTTTTCTTGTTTTACCACAAGCAAAGAGCAACCCTTTATAAATATTGTTCAAGGTCAAGAGAAACATATATAAAGTGTATTTTAAGGAATTTCTCCAATCGTAACAATTATACGACTTACAAACTCATCTTCTTGCTCAGACCAAAGAACAAAGATCCAATATGTGTTATATAAAACACACATGCACTCTCTAGCCTTTAAAGACTCTTAACAATTATCAATTATACCCAAAATTCTTTTAACAACTCATATGTGGTTTATTTATATTCAAAATAACTAAAAGTAGTCATTAGAAACAAAAAAGTAGTTATTACAACAATTAGCAACAATTGCATTGCTGGGCATTATGTAAATCAATCCACCAATGTAGTCACAAACTCACATTTTACATTATTAAAAAAACATTGTTTATTTTAACGAAATGGTCAAGATAAGTTTAAAAGAAAAATTACAATGATTTGCTTAAATTTTGATGTGCTTAATTCCTTCTTGTTCATAAATTTTCACTTGAACTGTATATGAACTTCACTTTATTTATTTTCTCCATCCTTTGATTGGTATTTAATTCAATTAATTCCTTTACTCACTTTACTCTTCTATTGAACCAAATATTTCACATATTAATTTATTAATATCACTAACGATAAAAATATTAATAATAAAAAGATGCAGATTTTATATATTTCATCAAAATTATGAATCAGAACCTTACTTAATCCAATATAAAATCTGCATCTTTTTAACTGTAACCATTGATTTCTCTAGCTCATGTAGGTAGAGAAAGCCACAAAGTCACCACCGTGATAATATCAAATTCTAATCTCCTAAAAATGAAATGATGGCTTTGGGCTAATAATAGATGAGAATGGAACCTGAACAGAGATGGAAACATTTACGCCTACCTGATAGAAGCCAATAAATGATAAACCATGAATAAGCTACAGAAGGTACCTTTGGCCTAGAAAAGTTTCTATGTATTTAGTATATAGGAATCCAACGAAACTAGCATCTCAATCTATTATAGCCACACAAAAAAAGTAAAAAATCCCTAGCAACTGAGATTACTAATCCCAAAAGTTAGATACGTGCATGCAAAAGAAAAATAGATTCTTCATAGCATCAAGCTTCACAAGATCAATTATAGCACTAACAAGTTAACTAGAAACAAGCTACTGTGATACTTCTTTCATCAAGAAGTAGCTTTGCACCATTTAATTGAATCAATGGTTTCATTGCCTGCTGACAGTTAGTTCTGAATGAGACATAAAGTCATTGGTCACTTGAACAAAAACCAAGCTCTGAATTGGGTTATATTTGAGTAGTAACCTTAAGTGCTTTTACATGCTCCACTAACTTCTCTTCCCTGTTATAAAGGTCATAGAACAAGCAATCTAATTTTTAAGGTAATTGCCTCTAAGCCATATTAGTCATTGGCATGGCTTGCTTTAGTATTACTTATTTTCAAGAAAATCATCATTAGTACTTCAAACTAAAGAGACGGGATCATCTGTCTAACCTTGCTCTATCTAACTCTGTCTAATAGAAAAAATGTTGTCGCTTCTGCTTTAATTTTACAATCTCTTTTAATCTTCCAAAATTTATGGCTTATGAGCCAAGTTAATCCCAGTTGACGTCCTCCTCGTCTTCATCTTCATTCTCACACAACCAAAAGTTTTCAGACATTCTCCTTCTTTTCAACACTAAAGAAGCTCAGATTCCTTCACTTTCACTGATCTTCAAATCCCTAGAAGACCATCACCAATTGGAGCCCTCTCATCGTCTCATCTCTCTTCGCCCCCTTCCTACACCTTGTAATACCCAGATTCTCAAATCTCAACCATATCAAATTGTGCAACTTTCAAATACGAGTCCATTATTGAGCTAAGTAACTTAAGTGATGAATACATTATGTGATATTACCTTCTGCCATTTTATCACAGAAGAAGGGATCAGAGAAAGATAGAGAAAATGCAGGGATGTCTAGGGATAAAGAATATTGATTTAAACTTGAAATTCCTAAATTGGAGATATTGCAAGAAAAGGGACCAGGAATGGACGATAAAGCATTGGCAGTGATTTCAAAAAAAATGCCCTAGATTGATGCAACTCGACTTAGAGGGTTGCCTAAATGTGACAACAAGAGGGGTAACTCAGGCGACACAAAATTGTAAACTGTAGGAGATTAAGAGATATAAGTTTGAAAGGGTGTGATAATGTGAAAGTTGATATTATAAATTTCTTGGTGTTCTCAAGGTTGTCACTGTGAAAAATAGTCTCTCCATATCATAACCAAGTAACATTCTTCTTGTAACATGGATGTTTACTTTGCCAAGGGTGGCTTCTGGAGCTTCGGAGTGTATTTGGCTGAATTCTTTAAGAAGTTCAATTGTAATCTCTTGAATTGATAATATAGTGTAGCTTTTTCCTATTGCTTTTCAATATCATTTATTGTCTCCACAAACTCACTTTATATAAATGTGTATCAACTTTCATGAACAACTGTCATTCTTCTTGAGTTTGATTGATCAATTCCATGGAGTCTTTATGGTGTTCCCAAATACTACCTCTCTATGCAGTCACCACCATTGATCCAAAACCAATACAAAATTACCGTCTTGAAGCTTTTGAGAGGTATCTCAACTTGCACTTGCACAGTCGTGCAAGTTAAGTCACAATCATGACTTGCTTGCACGGTTGTGCAAGCTAAGTCACAACCATCACCTGCTTGTATGGTCGTCCAAGTTAAGTCACTATTGTGCATAAAAGGTATGACTTAACATCTTCTTAAACATTGCCCTGTCTCCAAGGAAGAAGTATTCTGAAATTACTATGTTGGAGGAGAAGAACAAGATTGACGAGTATCGATGTATGGTCCTATGTAAAGTAGGATATGAAAAATTGAAAAGGTTAAACGAGCAGATGAGGGATGTATCTTTTTGTTTCAAGTTATTCTTGATGATGGTAATTTACTTCAGAGGTCTATGTATCTTTTATCTAGCTCCTTAATCTTCCAAAAATGGTGTGATACAATTTTGCCTTTATTTAATCACATTGTGGTTGTAGCTTCAGAAATCTTGATGGGTTAAATGTCTGGCCATATCTCTTTTGCTGGTTCACTCTATGATTGAAGAAAATTGTAGCAATTCAGTTCATGTAGACTCTCTAAGAAAAGTGAATGTTCGCTCTTCTCATTTTTCCAACAAACAGAGGCATAGTTCTGCAATTTCCCTATGTAAAATTTGATATTTGCTTTAATGAATGATTTTTAATTACCTTAGAAAGGTTATTTTATCCATATCCTAATTTCAGCAGCCATCTACCCCTCCTTTTGCTGCATTAAGAAATCAATGTGTATCTTATGATGTCTGCATCTTATGTAGAAGCAACTAGTAATGCAAATAATTTTGCAATGTGTTTAGTAGATAGGGATGATTTTTGTTTGTTTGTATTTGAAAGACCAAAATAAGTTGGAAAGTGGAGTGCCCTCTTTGTCTTCATTGTATCTTATGCTCCCTCTTTTGGTATTTTAACACTTATTGTTATTATTGTCTAATTCACTAAAAGCTTGTCTTTATCTTTTCCATTGTTTCTTTTTTTTCTTTTTTTCTTTTTGATAAAGTTCCCAATCTTTTCTTGTGTTTCACAATTGTCAAAGATGCGAGGGTCATGTGGGATCACAAAATTGGTCGCTTGAAAGGATATTTCTTTCTGCAATCAATAGGTTGCTACATTTCACAAGGTTAATAAAAAAGTTTTTGGTTACGGATCATATTTTGCTTTCTCCATGATGGACCGACATTATCATAGTGACATGTCACTTAAAGAAGCTATTGATTTGGCCAACAAGTGCATAATGGAAATTCGATCCAGACTGGTTGTTGCATCACCAAACTTTGTGATCAAGAGAGTTGATAAAGATAAAGTAAGGGAATATGCATGGCGTGAACCTATCAAGGAGGTTGCTTCTGCATTTTGGATGTTTAATTTAAAAAAGGCTTATGAATGCAATACTAATTTACCCGTTGGATACTGATTGGATTTGTTATATAGAAACAAAAGAAAAACTATCATTTGGCCTATTAACGTTATTATAATCACCTGAAGCAACTCACTAACCTATATTTTTTCTCTTCTACCAATAGAAAACATGTCATTAAGGCATGGAACAAAACAACCACACTTGTCATTACAAATACCAACTCCCAAATTGTCAAAATAAAACAATTATTGTGCATATCAATCAAAAATGCATTTTCAATTAATTAATACAATTATTAATATAATGTAACATTAACATCAAATCCAATAATTGAAATTAAGAAATAAACGTAAAAAAGAGTACCATAATTAAATCAGTGAGATAGTAACAATAAAACTTTATTTATTTATTTTTGCATGAAGGACCTAAAATGAAAATTCAAATCATTATTGTATTAATAACAAATTACAAAAATTCAATATTCCAAATACTACATGAGAATATAGTCATTATAAATACTACAAGTGCACCATAATGATGATGAGTGTAAACGATAATTTTGTTATTCATAGAAACACCAAATGGCTACTGTGTGTCATTTCTAAAGCAATCTCACAAAAGATTTCCTACCCATTAACTTGTGTCTGCGGTTCTTTGTTGTTCGATTTTCATATCTTTTAAAGTTGTTTTCCCCTTTTTATAAAGCAAATTAACTTTGTTATCACATTTGGTGGAGTAAAGAAGTAGAAGATGAATAACAAGACGATTTGAAATATTTACAAAAACCAACATTGTGGAGAATCTAGTGTCGCTTCAAGAAACACACCAGTGATAGGGGAAGAAAGATAAGATTTTGATGACTTTCAAGTCTCTTCTCATGTAAGTTTCATTTTTTTTCATCTGAAGATTTTCTTACTTGTTTTTTATTATCATTCCCTCTCTCTTTGTCTTTATCTCTAAATACTTCTTGAGGGAATAGCTCAGCAGACCCGAAACCACCTTTTTGTGAATACCCATTTGATGTCTACCTCTTTTGAAGTCTCTATATTATGACTTTGTTGTTAATCCATATGCGTTTTGGAAGACATTATTTTAGTAATTTACTTTTATTATTAACTTTAATGTGGAGAGATATAAGCTACTTTAGTGCGTGACTCCTCTGGTGGTTCTTAAACTCAAGATAATCTTTATGTTTTCTTTAAATGTAAGTTTTGAAGATATTTTGATTGTTTTAATGCATGGATGCCAATCCTTTCTAACTTCTTTTGTTTCTGTTTATACATCTATGTGAGTGATAATTACTGTATATTGTAAAGGTTAAGTTATTTAACTTTGCAGATTAGTTAATTTGAAATATAAACATTTGGTTCAAAGTTTATTGGTGATAATATTGACTTCTGGTTGGTATAAGGCCTTCTATAGCATATTATTAATTTATTGGGAAGAATTTACAAATTTTTTCAGGTGTCAATTGGTCAACCAGAGAGAAGATGAGAACCTATAACTGCACAACGTGAATAGCTTTTTCTTTTATAGAAATTAAATAAGTTGTGCAAAGCAAACTAAAATACATTTTACTCCTTAATCTAACTATCTACCGTTCCCAGTAGTTTGTGAACACTCTTTTTTCATTGTGTTAATAATTTTATCTGAAAATAAAGCCATAATGATACGTCATTTGTGAATTTGACAGGTGTCGAATTTAGTATTAAACAAAATGATGGAAGCTAGATCTACTATATACCGTCGATTAGAATATGAACTTGAGAAGGAGCAACATAAGAACGATGAAATTGGCATTGGCAATGAGAGTAGTAATATGAAGTCAACTGATTTGGTTCATCAGAATTTTGAGAAAAATTTGAACAAAGTCCACTTGTTTGTTCCAAGAGATTTAACATCGAAAATTGGCATAGAGTTTGAGACGGAAGAAGAAGTTTATCAATTTTATTTAATGTATGCCAAACATATCGACTTTGGAATAAGAAGGAGAAAAAGTCACAAAGATAAATCTGGTGAATTGATTTGCAGGCTTTTTTATTGTAGTGCTGAAGATAAAAGGATGCTTGACAAAAGAGATGTGTATGTAAGAGCTCCAAGTTCAGAAACAAGACTTGGTTATGAGGTAAGAGCGAAAGTTAATAGTGTGAAAATTGGAAAATTTCAAGTGATTCAATTTGTTGAGGATCACAATCATTATCGTTCAAGTCCTAACAAAACACATATGCATAAAAGTCACAGAAAGATATCCTCTACTGTAGCAATGCAAAATCAAATGGCTAATGATGTGGGAATTCCACCAAAAGCATCTCATTATCTTATGGTGAGACAAGCAGGTGGGAGAAATAATCTTAGCTTTATTCCAGAGGATTAAAAGAATTATTTAAGACCTAAAAGAACAAGAGATATGAAAAATGGAGATACAAGTGGCATGTTAGAATATTTGTATAAAATGCAATTTAAAGATCCTAATTTCTTTTATGCCATTCATGTGGATGAAGATGATTTGATAACTAATATATTTTGGTCAGATGCAAAGATGAGGAATGGTTACTTAGATTTTGGTGATGATGTTTACTTCGATACTACTTATAAGAAAAATGGTGATGGTCATCCACTTGCTTTGTTTGTAGGTGTGAACCATCATAAGCAAACAACAGTTTTTGGTGTTACACTATTATATGATGAGACTGCTCTTACATTTGAGTGGTTGTTCGACAAATTTGCTAGAGCCATGTTTGAGAAAAAGCCTACAACTATTCTTACTGAACATAATGCGGCGATGGAAAAGGCATTAGCTTCAAGATGGCCTGAAACTCATTATCAACTATGTATCTAGCACATTTATCAAAATGTCGCAATCCATTTGAGTGGTGTTTTTTCTCAGTTTAAAGATTTTTTGCAGGATTTCAGCTCATGCATATATGAATTTGAAGAAGAAGAAGAAGATTTTTTCAATGCATGGAATGAGATGCTGCAAAAATATGAACTTCAAGATAATGATTGGTTGAAACGTATGTTTCATATAAAGGAAAAATGGGCTTGGTTTATGGACGCCAAATGTTTTGTGCAAAAATGTCTACCACATAATGAAATGAGAGCATGAATAGCATTGTAAAAAGGTACGTGAGTTATCAGCATAACTTTTTACAATTTTTAATCACTTCCAAAGGCTTATTGATGATCGTCGATTTGATAAGTTGAAAGCTGATTTTAGAACTAATGTCAGCACCTATTCAAATTTTAAAACATGCAGCTAGTGTCTACATACCAGAAGTTTTTAAATGTTTAAGATCAGGGGAATCATTCTCATGATTCTAGTTTTTGTCTTTGTGGTAAAGATGGTATAATTACAAAATATGAGATCACTCTTGTAGGGAAGAGTTACTCTAATATGGTCACTTGTGATTCATCAAATGATGAAGCCCATTGTAGTTGTAGGAAGTTTGAGTTTGATGGCATTTTATGCTCTCATGTTTTAAAGGTTTTTAACTTGAAAAATATTTTGAGAATATCGAGTTAGTATATTTTGAAAAGATGGACACAAAAAGCAAAAAACATGGTACCTTGATAGTAAAAGCTCCACTATCAATGAAAGTGAATTAGATCCTAAAATGTTGTCAAGTATGAGGTATAAAGAATTGTGTGCATTAAGCATGCGATTGGTTATAAAAGCAACAAAGAGGAGAGATACTTGCAAAATTATGAAAGATCGCCTTCTCAACATGTTGAAGAAGGTTGATGAGATATTGCAAAGTGAAGAATTAGTTAATGAAGAGAACCTAATATCATAAGATGAAGGGTTAACCCAATGGTCAAATCCTAAAATGAATCTGTTTAATCAGTGTGAGATTAATTTTGGTGAAATGAATAGGATTAGCGGTGTCAAAATAAAGACAAAACTTACGTCAAGTAAGGGATTGAAGGTGGCTTAGAGAAAATTTCAAGGAAAAGAAAGTATGTTAAAAAATGCAAGACTTCAGCAAATATGGTAGCTTCGACACCCATACCCTTTCCAATACTTAGGCTATAATTTTGCTGATTTTATGTTTTCAAACCTTTTAATGCATACATTTATATTATGATAATTTCAATTATTTTTTGTTTAAATACTCTATTCAGGATTTCGAAGAAAATTCCCAACATACCTGTATTATGTCCATCATACAACATCCAATATTACATCAATTTCAGGTTAGCTTTTAGTAATTAAAAATGTCGTATATGTTGTTTTACTAGTTTTGAACAAATTTTCCTTTTTTTTGGTTATAACACATAGCAAGTACAACCACTTGGTGGTTTGATGGATTTTACAAGTATGGTTTACACTCATTATAGAATGACTGGAGACTCTGGACCACATTCTCAAGTACTATTTGTAATATTGTCTTTTGGGTATATGTTACTAATCATTTAATGATTTCAATTTTCTATTTTTGGACCACTTGGTTATGACACATACTAAATTCAGCCACTTGGTATTTCTATGGATAACACAAGTATGATTTACCCTCATCATCTTTCTGGAACAAATTCTCTGGTAGTATTTGTAATATTTTCTTTTTGTAATATGTTACTAATCTTCTAATGATTTGTCATTTTAGGCCATTGATGCAGAAACAAGTAAACAAAGTTTTACTGCTATTATCCCACCTTCAATGTGCATGACTAATTTACTTGTGGTACTCTTTTTTACGTTTTTTTTCTTAATATCAATTATTGCATTTCATGTTAATGTTACATTTTATTAATAATTGCATTTTATGTTAATGTTACATTCTATTAATAATTGTATTAATTAATTAATTAAAATGCATTTTGATTGATAAGCACAACAAACATTTGGTTTTAACAATTTGGGAGTTGAAACAAACCAAACAATTTGGGAGTTGGTATTTGCAATGAGAATTGTGGTTGTTCTCTTCCATGCCTTGGTGACAAGTTTTGTATTTGTAAAAGAGGAGTCAAATTTTGATGCAATGTTAGCTCAAACTACGAATCTTATTATTCAGGAGCGTAAGGAGAAGGTTATTCATTTAGTGTAAGGTTATTCATTACTTTCCTTAGGAATTTAATCTAAAAAATACACTAGACAATTTAACCATTCTTTCTCTCTCAACTCTGAGACTTTAAAATATATAAATTTTAAATAAAATTTGATTTAATAATTAAAAATATATATAATAAATATTAGTTTATAAATAATAATTTTTAAATTATTTATTTTTAAAAATAAAATATTTGTACTAATAATTTATTAATAAATATTATATAAAATATTTAAATAAATTAAAATTAAAATAATTTATTTTTAAGTTTTTTAATTTATAATTAATAATAAAAATAAAAATATTTATTTTATTTTAAATTCAAAAAATAAAAATTCACAAAAATTATAAAAGTTGAAGTAAATAAAAAAATTAATTAAAAAATTTTTGAAAAAAAGGGGGAGGAAAGGAGAGTTTCAAATTTTTTGAAAATTTTGCAAAAAGTTTTATTTTTTAAAATTTTCGATACCGGCCCGATATCGACCGGTACAATCCGAAACAGATCGGTACAAACCAGCATTTAAACTTAATATAACCGACTCCCTATTTTGTACTAATTTTGGTCCGGTACGGTACCGGCCGGTACGAAATGGTATCCTAAACTCTGATTATAATGACCATAAAAATTATTAAATGATCAATCTCAAACTTTTTTATATTTAAATAATAAAAATTTGCCAAAACCTATTTGTCAAAACTTTAATATATATATATATATATATACACACACATAATTAAAAAGTGATATAATTATATACCTAAAAATAAGATTTAATTCCCCTAAAAAAGAAGAAGAGTTAATTGAATATTATATTGTATTGGATAATATCATAATTTTATTGGATGCAAATCCTACTCAATAGAACACTGGACTTTTGAAGGCCCTTTTGTATGGTGATTGCTCATGGCCTGTTCTCTGACTCCAGTCCAAAGCTCAAGAGATGCTGGACCCATTGTAACTTGTATTGGCCCATGTAAATCACAAAAGGTTGAAGATGGAGAACTTGGTATGTAATGATATGCATATCCAAAATTTAATTTTTAAGAAAATACATACACATTTTAGCGTGATTTCTTTGTTCTAAAAATAATTTTAATTAAAATTAAATTTGTGTCATTTTTGTATGTGCATAATAATTAATGAACTACCAATTATTAAAAAAAAAACTTAATAAAAAGTTGTTCTCAAACTACTTCGCTTTCCTTGCTGATAAGATATAGGTAGTCATTTAAATATTATAAGAACTTTGGGTATAAGGCCCGTACGAGGCCCAAATCAAATAAAGTGAACTCGAAGGCACAATTCATTGTCTATTCATGGTCGTTCTCTTATATTACTTCAAAGAAATCCAAATTAAGATTAAGCTTACTACTCTTGATCACAACCTGAAATGCGTTATGTATCATAGAAAAAAAGGTAAGATCCCAAGCATGGTGTTGATGATTAGCACCACTGAGAAGATAGAAATCATATCGACCTTGCAACTGAAGCGAGGCCTTTCCTCCTTCCTTCTTTTGCGAAATTAGTCTCGCTCGAGAAGGAGGTAATCCACTATCCAGCGAAATGGTAAGAAAAAAAACTATATTTTTAACAAATTTTGAGTAACAAGAATATATTTCAAAATAAATGAATCATAAACATAATGTAATATTAATATAATGTTTAAATAAATAGGAAAAAAAGAAAAACAAGAGATGTGTTTGTGGTTATCCATTGGTCCCAATCTTAAATATCCCATGTGTCTATCTTCCTACTTTGGGAAAACATAGGAAGGAATACAAAGTTGTTTGACAAAAATCTGACTATTGTTGAGGAGACCAATGGTATGGTAGTGATCTCTCATGAGTCATGACCACCCACATCCTCTTTGTATTTTCTCCAGTGAGGGTCACAGCTTGCACCATCATGAAGCTTAACTCAAGAACCTTCCTACCACATTAGTCAAGCCCATATACACAATACTTCAACTCTTTAAATTGTTATTTATTTATTTAAAAGATAACTACGAAATATAAATATTAGACACGAACTAATTAAATATCACTAATACGATAAACTCAACTAAAGTTTTAAACTCGACATATTTAAAATGTATAATTTATTTTTATATCATTTTATCATCATCGCACCTAGTTTGAAATCCCACATTGAGGCGGGATCTGGGGAGGTCTAGGGAGGTCTGATAGTACGCAGCCTTACCCCTACATAGTAGAGAGGCTGTTTCCGGTAGACCCACATACATATATGACATTTAATATCATTTAATTACTATATAAGCCTTTTTATTATATTTTTTTAATTTATAATTTTATGATAATATAATACCAAAATTATTATTTTAAATAAAATAATAAAATATTATGAAATAATTTAAATTTTAAAATAAAAATTATTAAATTATAGAAAATTATCAACATTTCACAATTTTAATAATTTTAATTAAATATATTTTATTATTTAAAATAATAATATTATTATTAACTTTGGACGGGAGGTACATAAATGTTAACAACTTTAGTTGCATGTGTACGAAGACAGGATGCCACGTGTAATGGCTAAGAAGAGTTAAAGACTCGGTCGTATGTTCGCGTTTTTAATGTCTACGCGGGCACTACGAAAGGTGAGTTTGGTCTGAGCCACGCATCAGCATCAAGCCGACAGAAGCAAATGGCCAACTTGGACATGCAAGTAATATTCTTCTTTAACACTTACTTTTTTCTTTTTCCCAGATATTGATTGGTTTGAATGGGTCTAACTGACTAAGACTAATTTTCTTTTGTTGGTTCATATAATTCCACGAGTAATTCAATGTAGTGACATGACATCCTCCAAAATATCCTCTTTCTAATATTTTAAAATTTGTATAAAATTAAAATTTTAAATTTTAAAAAATTTATCTCGTATTAAAATTGAATATAATTAAAAATTAAAATATAATTGAAGGAGAATATTCTTAATCATCAAATAATTAAAATTTAAATAAAAAATTGTTAAATATAAATTAATTAATAAACTGATTAGTTTTTAAAATAAATCGAATCAAAAAATTAAAAACTGAATTAAAAAGTTGACTGATTTAAATTTTTCACAATTGAATTAATCAAAGGTCAAAATAGTTTGATTTTTTTTTTAATCTTTTATTTAACTTAGTCTCTTCTTGCAATGCTAGAAAGGCCTAACTTATCTCCAAAAATTAGCTCAAAAGAGGGAAGTTTTTACACTGTTATAAATATTAAATGCTATTATACTTGTCCGATGTGGGATTTTTGACACATCCCCCTCAGTCCAGAGCAGGATTGGACATCTGATGGACATATTGGGCAAAAGGACATAACCGAATACCGCTCTAAACCATCGAGACAACCTGGCTCTGATACCATGTTAGAGAGGCCTAATCTTTCTAACATGCAAGTTAAGTACACAATTAAATGTTTGTCCAATATCTAACAATAATAACAATTTAGTAAAAATTTCGTTAGAATGCAGAGTCTGAAAAGGTCTAATAGTATTTATCTTTACCTCTAACCAGTAGAGAATTTGTTTTTGAATGACCCACAAGAGAAGAAAAGATAAGAGAAGAGAAAAAAATAAAAAAATAAAAAATGATTAATCAGAAAAAAGCTTAGGCTAAATAGTGTTATAAAATAAAATTTTTATTATTCATTAATAATAATCACCATATAATAGACATCCATTCCGACATCGAAGCGACGCCGTACCGACTTTTGTCTAATCTATTCGTTTCATAGATATTTGCAACAACAATAACAGAACAACCAACCTCAGTAATCTTCTTCCTGGATTATTATTATCATTATTGCCAAGTGGAGTGATTGATCATTCTTAATCGAAGATCCTGACCAATAAAGTTTGTGTCTTGATTCTTGAAGGTTATGAAGTAATAAATTAGTGAAAAGTTTCGATCTTTAGTGGATTATGAATCCATAAACAATTGGGTTCAAATCTTAATCAGTTGGAGATGTACCGGTGCTTGTCCCTCTACAGTAATAATGTGACAGTCATGTCACCTATCATGAAGAAGAACTGTTGATTATAAACTAAGATTCTTTTTAGTGGTTAGTAATTTAGTTCAATCATTAACGGAGTGTGCAAGCTTTTTCTATGTGTTTCAATGGAGGGTAAGTTTGCGCTAGGACCTCTTTTCCCCGAAAATCCGGGAAGTCAACGGAACCCAATAAGAATTATTAACAACCGAGGCCCTGGCTCGGCGACGAACCCATGTCCAGCTAAGCTACCGGCTCGACCCATGTGCACCGGAGTTCTAGTTTTTGAGTTTTCTTGAGAGAGGGAGAGAGGAAAAAAAGAAGAAGCAGAGGTGGTTTCATTAATGGCTCTCCGGTGGGAGTGAAAGCTACCCAGTACAGACAGCAGAGACCTGGCGGTTGGGGCATTACCAACTTCTACAATTTAATGTCTTAAACGCTACTGCCAGTCATTTTTCTTGTTCTGGGTTTCTATGACAAGTACAGTTCGAGACATAATTGCTAGTTTTGATTGAAATTAATTGACCTTTTGAAGAAAGATCTCATTTTTGGAGGTTTATACTAAACACACCTCGTTATTAATGTTTATAGAAACATTAAGTATTTGTTTCTGTTTTTACTTGGTTGGCTCGGGTATGAAGTGAATACAAGGAACAGAATACGACATCGGAAACAGAATCAGAGCTCGTGATTGGAGGTAAGAATATTACAGACATAACTAGAAACGATAAATCACTTCTTTTTCTTTTTTGTTTCTTTGATGGGATTTTTGAGATTTATTTCCTTAAATGCTAAGTACCTCAACGTACAGACTACAGAGAAGCAGCGGGTTGGTCAACATCAACACCAATAAGCAGGTAGAAGAAGAAAGAAGATGGTGAACTGAACATGTATTGAATAAGTTCACCATCTCCACATTATCACATTTCATTTCAATGGAGGACGGTCCAAGATTTTTGTTCCATTTGGCTGTTTGGCTCTCGTTCTCGATCCACTATGTCCTGTCCCAGCAACTGTCCTTGAACACTAGCGTCGAAAGATTAGCATTGTTCGATCTCCGGTCGTCACTGGGTATCAGAAGCAGAGAATGGCCTAGAAGATCCGAGCCATGCAGTGGGTGGAAGGGAATCAAGTGCAAGAACCGTCGGGTTGTGGAAATCAATGTATCCGGGTTTAGACGAACCCGTGTTGGGCGATTGAATCCCAGTTTCAGTGTTGATGCTCTTGCAAATTTTACGTTCTTGGAGTCTTTTAACGCTTCTGGTTTCTCACTTCCCGGTTCTATACCGTATTGGTTTGGTTACCGGGTCAGTTCGTTGCAATTACTGGATCTCCGGTCAAGTTCAGTGACCGGTGCGATTCCTCCTTCACTTGGTAACTTAACTAAACTCAACGCTTTGTATCTATCTGGTAATGATCTTGTTGGTAGTATTCCTACTACATTGGGACAGTTAATGCACCTATCTGTTCTCGATCTTTCAAGGAATTTGCTTACTGGGTCAATACCTACATCTGTTGCATTGCTTCGTAATCTATCTAGGCTTGACCTCTCCTCGAATTACTTATCTGGGTCGATCCCTCCGGGTTTAGGTGGTGTTAATAGATTCGAATTCTTGGATTTGTCTGATAATAGTATCACAGGTTCAATACCTGTCCAACTTGGTAATCTTTCTAGATTGGTTGAGCTCAATCTAGGTAAGAATTCGTTGTCTGGGTCATTGCCTACAGAGTTAACTGGTTTGAAGAGCTTGCGGAGTATGAATATTGGGGGAAATGAGCTCGAGGGTGCGTTGCCAGATGGTCTTTTTTCGAGTCTTAATGGATTGCAGGTTGTGGTACTCAGTGGGAATAAATTGGATGGTGCCGTTCCTCGCGCATTGTTATCATTGCAAAGTTTGCATCTACTTGACATATCTAGTAATATCTTTACAGGCAATTTGCCTAATTTTAGCTTAGATGGCAATGCCAGTAATCACCTGTTCAATTTGTCGAACAACTTGTTATACGGAGCTCTGCCATTGTCACTTGGAAATTTTACTTCAATTGATTTGTCTGGTAACTATTTCCAAGGAATGGCTCCTGGTGATGTTCCAAGAAATTTTAGCCTGGACAGAAACTGCCTTCAGGAGGTTCCTAACCAGAGGAGTTTGGAAGTCTGCAGATTATTTTACTCGGAAAGAGGCTTAACTTTCAATGATTTTGGAAACCCGGAATTGGTGCAGCCGCCTCTGCCAGAACCTGCTGCAAAGAAAAGCAAACGTTGGATATACATTTTGGTAGGATTGTTTGCTGGAGTAGGTTTCATTGTTATTTTAGTATTGGTTTTGGTGGTGGTTCTAAGAAGGTGTAACAGGAGCGTCTCAACTCGAAAGGGCATTGCAAATGTCGGGCCTTTTCCAGAGGCGAATAGCCCTTCGTATCCCAAGGATCCTACTAACGTGTTCAATGTGGGAGAGTCTTTCACATACGAGCAACTGCTTCAATCAACTGGTGGATTTAGTGAGACTAATTTCATCAAGCATGGTCACTCTGGAGATCTCTTTCATGGTTTACTTGCAGGAGAAATCCCTATAGTTGTCAAAAAGGTCAACTTACACTCCATGAATAAAGAGTCATACATGGCAGAACTCGAACTTTTTAGCAAGTATTCGTATGTAAGATTGGTCCCGCTCTTGGGACATTGTTTGGAGAACGAGAAGCTTTTGGTCTACAAATATATGCCCAACGGAGACTTGGCTAACTCCTTCTACAGGGCAGGAATTCTGGAGGATGAAGATTTACAGTCACTGGACTGGATTACTAGATTGAAAATTGCAATAGGAGCTGCAGAAGGCCTTTCTTACCTACACCATGAGTGTACCCCTCCCCTTGTTCATAGGTAGTGCACATCTTCCTTTAGATTAGCTTAAAGTTTTCTTGCACATCTTCCTTTGGATTAGCTTAAAGTTTTGTTTAGTTCGATTTTCGATATTCTGTTGGTCGCAATGAAGTTCGGTGAACTATTAGACTTCTATGCTGGACCTTTTCCATAATGCACAGAATAATCTGTGAATGCTGAGGTATTAATCTTAGTATGTCCATGTCCTTTCTGATTGAGCAGTCATAGGGAATATGCATCTTAGGACTTGATCTAGATCGCTAACTACTAAAATTTCCTATTCATATACTTTTTGGTTTAAGAAAGTTGAATTGTATTGTTTCTCTTCTTTTACTCACTTATCGTCTAAGCACACTTATTTCTTATCAGCTTTATTCAGAAGATATTTTACAAAAAGGCTTCAATTGGTGATTCTCATGTTTTTATTTTTCTTTGGTTGAAGAGATATACAAGCGAGTAGCATTCTGCTTGACGATAAATTTGAGGTGCGACTTGGAAGCTTAAGCGAGGTTCGTCCCCAGGAAGGTGAATTGCACCAAAATGCGCTGACGAGATTCTTGAGAAAGCAACAGTAAGTAATTTAAGAGTTGCAGATATCCTTAGTTCTGTTGATTATTCACTATAAGTTTCGGTAGTGGTCTACGAATATCTTGTTTTGTCTTTTGAGTTGAATCAGATGGAGCTATTTTTTGCTTCCACCATGTTCCTTTATTATCATTTTGGTGTAAAGAGGGCCATGAGAAGAACATATGCTTGATTTAGAATATCCACAGGATTAGAGTTAAGCGTCGTAGATTGCAGAAAATGGAGGACTAAACTGATTAATGTTGTGAGGATTATCCTGCAGAACGTGATCGACCATTAGAATCAACTCATGCATGATTCAAATGATTCTCTGTCACGAAAAAGCTTGTTGTTGATATAGTATGTTACCAGGTCCTTTGACAACGTTTTAAATGGTACCTGAATCCAGGACCAATGTTTCTCATTTGCTTCACTTAGCCAAGGTCTGCTTGATTCATAGAGAATAGTGCTCTTTCTCTTTTCATTTTCAAGGAATACTAATATGTTTTCTTCTTAACATGCAGATCCTTTGAAGCTGGCGCTTCTGGTACGTATAGTGATCTCATAGTCATATACGACATTCTTAAAATTTTTCTTCCCCTTCCATTTTCTTCCTTTATACTAGAAAGGAATTATGAGATTCAATCTTCTATTGCACCGGTTTTGACTTAGTAATGGCTCATTATTATCCGAAAAGCTGCATCCCTCTTGATGCTTTTCATTAATAAGCGAATAATCCATTATCTAAAACTTGGAAGATTGACTGAACAAACTTAAAATGAGGATCAACATCTTGGTGACCAGGATCTAGTTCATTGTCCTGTGAATAATGTTCTTGAAGACATGCTTACATTAGTCTTGCAGAAGTCATTGAAGTAGTATGTTCGGGATTCTCGGACCTAACACATTCATGTCAGGATTAGTTCAATTCCATTCTTTCTCCAAAAAAAGAAATTGTTGATGTGTGCCTTCTTCTTCAGGTGGTGTATACAGTTTGATATATTACTCTGTTAATGTGTAGGTGCATCCCCAGCAACTTGTGCATACGACGTATACTGTTTTGGGAAGGTGTTACTCGAGCTGGTCACAGGCAAGCTTGGGATCAGTAAATCGGATGATGCATCTTCAAGGGAGTGGCTGGAGAACACGCTGGGATGCATCAGTATATATGACAAGGAACTGGTTACTAAGATCGTTGATCCATCTTTGATTATAGATGAGGACCTGTTGGAAGAGGTATGGGCAATGGCCATTGTAGCAAGGTCATGTCTTAACCCCAAGCCGGCCAAACGTCCTCCAATGAAGTACATTCTAAAAGCCTTGGAGAACCCTCTAAAGGTGGTAAGAGAGGAGAGTTTCAGCTCCGGGAGGTTGAGAACAAGTTCATCCATGAGATCCTGGAATGCTGCTGTTTTCGGTAGTTGGCGACATAGCTCATCGGATAATGCCGGGCAGACCATCCGAGAAGGCATTAATGTACTAAAGCAGTCGGGAAGAGTAGGATCTCATGGAAGTGGTGGAATTGAGCACACATCTTCCATTAAAAGGTTATCCAATGAAATATTCCCTGAGCCACCGGAAATGGAAGATTTAGAGAGACAAGATGAAGTTTAGCTTCTTGAGCATGCATTAAACATGTCGATATGCTTCATAATTCGGCGGTAAAAAGTCACATCTCATCTTCAAGGAAAGAAAATGCATCTTCTTCTTCTTCGAGGCAGACGAACAATGGCTTTTTTTAGAATGTTGATACCCCTTTTTGGAGAAAACAAATTACCTATCAACACAGCTTTCACATACAAGAACAGAGGATGTTTTTTCAACTCTTTATGGCAAGTTAGAAGCTACAAGTTTGTTGGTTCCACAACTAGTTTTTAAGGTACAAGCTTAACACCATCATACAGTACATTACAAGCTTGACACACATACGATGTGACCGAAAATAAAACTTCGTGTAAAAAGCTCTCTCACGATTGTCCATTCCACAACCAGATGAGAACCAGCTCACTGAGGAAGAATGTGAAATTCATGAGGCATGTAGTCTTCACTGGGTCTATAGTACTTGTTTGGAGAATACAAGCCTAAGTTGGATACTTGGCTGGTATAAAGGCAAGCAAATCTCTCAACCTGTAGAATCCAGAAAGTACAGATTTTATACTGCCACGATTGCGCGTTATAAGGAAAAGTATAGGAGGAAAGGGAATACGGACACATCTTTCAAAATGACCGCAAAACAAGTGATTAAATCTTGCCTGATGAGCAAATCGGGAATTTTGATAACCTGTCTTCATGAGTTGTCCCCAGACCTTGTGAAACTGCAGTTAATAACCGGCAAGAGCAATCATTGACCTGAATTAACATGTGTAATGTGATAATGCTAAGTACTATTTATGAAGGTCGGATGAATTTGTTCACCTTTTGATGACATTCCTGTTGAGCACGTCGATGGGCACTTCTTACTTTATCCTTTTCGCACTATCAGCAGTGAACATTCAAAATATAACGTGAGTATGTACAACATCGTTCATAAGGGGAAAGTTGAAAGTGGTACTAGCATCATAACACATGCATTTAACCTCTAACTCGCGCGTAGCCTCATGTTTCTCCTGCTTCTGCTCAGCATTTAGATCATCAAACCTGTAGAAATGTGTAGGTTGGCTTAAAAATTAAAAAAGAACAATATACAATTAAATTTGTATGCAAAGCCCATGTTAACAGGTGAACTATAAAAGATTTTAATTCGTGGACCTGAACATATACTTACTCGAGGGACCGCATAAGATGATGTAAACAATCTTCAATTTGATCACGATCATCCCTCAATGATCTAAGGCACTGCATAATAATGTCATTTCGGGAAACAAGATAGAGTTTATTAATCCAGATAATTATAAGTGAAATGGTGTAAAATAAATCAAAAGCTTTAATCTTATTTAGTGTATACAGACAGTAAAACAATCCTCAAAAAAGGCTGTCCATTTTGTGAAATAAAACTCAAGAGATTGACTATAATCATCACATACGGAAGACATCATCCACTTGATTGCCAGCAGGCAATGAAACTACCAACCCATTCCATAATATGGTCCATTTCAATCACTTTGCATTTTAGAAATTAAGCAAAAGAAACCACGGAAAGGGGAGAAACCCATACTTGGCTGATTCACAAATTCTTCCCAATAAGTTTGCCCATAAATGGATTAAATTCCATTAAGCATCATTAAGTTGGACAGCTAGTTATATCAATATCTAACAATTTCCATCCAAAATGGAAGTTAAGAATGACTTGTAGTCTTATCTCAGTTTAATAACTTGTAGCAATTAAGCAAAAGAAAGAGAAACCCATACTTGGCTGATTCACAAATTCTTCCCAATAAGTTTGCCCATAAATGTATTAAATTCCATCAATCATCATTAAGTTGGACAGCTAGTTATATCAATATCTAACAATTTCCATTCAAAATGGAAGTTCAGAATGACTTGTAGTCTTATCTCAGTTTAATAACTTGTAGCAATTCACCTTTCGTGTATCCCTCAGTTCCCAAAGAAGTTGCACCTCCCTCTCAAGCTCTGGAATCACAAGCATAGTTCTCCAACCTGCCCATAAATGCATTAAAAATCAAGCTTACCACAACTGTGAACAGATGCACTGGAAACAGCCACATTAATATTGCAAGGGAGAAATAATTGGCTGTTGTCATCTAATGACAATTTATGAATAGGGAAGAAGTCACATATTATAATTTTGGAGCAATAAATTGCTTTTGAAGAAAAAAATAAACAACGTATTCCAAAATTTCCGGGAATACTATACAGCAACTTGTTCAGAGGTGCACAACAAAATTGGACAAAAAGAAAGTTTCACATCTTTAAACCTATCTCACATGCCAAATTAAACATGTAGACCACATTACCGATAACAATGTTTTAAGGAATGAGTAATACTACTGCCAATTTGGATCAGATTATGGCTGACATGTGTCCACTTCTAACTTTTCTTCACAATTTTCTAGACCATAAAATAATTCCATGCATGCCCCACTTAAAATTACTTAGAAATCATATTAATTTGTGTTGCAAAACTGCTAACCTAGCAATTTAGAAATGAAATTTAGGAGGTAAGAATATCATACCGAGAACCTTTTTGCTGCGTAAAATATCTCCATAGATATGATCACCAACATAAAGAACCTAGTAAAACATATATATTTGTTATACCACCAATTCAAACATCCAATTATCAAATACACAAACAAATAAAAGTTAAGAAGAAAAAATATTCCAAACGGTCATGTCTGAAACACATCCTTATAAACCATGGTGCTGCATCACATCTAGTTGGTACACTTCTCAAACCCATTAGCAAAAACAGAAACAAGTTGACAAATAATCACCTGTGAACTAGACTCAATTGAGAGCAACTTATGTAGATGAGCAACATTGCCTCCCTGAAAAGGCAGGTTCAAAAACACAATTAGCTTCAAACTGAAACATTTTACATGAAATGCTGTAGTTTCGTGGTGCCAACTAGATAGTTTTCTTCCAAGGAAGGTTGGCATTATGAATGCTCTTAATTTTACAGCACATCTAAAAACATCTCATTACAACGTTACAGAATCAAAATTACCTGGAAAACTCGACAACTCTTATTTTTCTCCATCAATGATATCCTTGGAAAAGTATCTCCGACCTTTTTTAGAAACAAAATTTTGGATCATTGAAAGGAAGGACTAAGATCACCAGTGACGAATAAGGATAGGACAGAATTCCACACAAACCTGGGGCATTGGAGTGCCATTATCAGTGTTTAGTAGCTTTCCAGAATCAGCTTCCACCTCAAAAAGATTAGCACGATTTTCTTCATGAAAGAAGCTAGGTTTTGCACTGAACATATAGTTCCATAAGTGTCAAAAGTCAAAGAACCAAAAGAAACACTCATTTTACCAAATAAAATTGTTGAAGTTAGCAGCAATAATAGGTTTGTTACTAGATAGCATTGGAAACAGCTCAAGACATGGTAACCAGAAGATTATCAATATAAAGAGAAATGAATCTTGAAGAGTCAATCAGCCTGACAAAAGAAAGCAATCATCAAAGAAATGGTAAAAAAATTTATTCGGTGGATCACCCGCTACATCTGATGTTAGGAAAACTGAAATGAAAGATAAATTAGGACCAAGAGACTCATCAGAAAGGGAAGGCAATAAAAGAATGGAATCAATAATATATAGAATTGACCATTCTGATGTTTTGGTTAAATGAATATGACCTGCCAGTGATGACAACATCAAAGAACTGAAGCCAATCAAAGTTGCAGGTTCTGCTATCGACCATGGTAAGTGAACCACAAACAAAATTCATCACAATGTTTGTGTAATCCCATAAGCTGCAAAAGAGATGAATAAATACTCTCATATTTTACCATCCAAAGCTTTATGAGGAAACAGCAAAAGATTCTCTCGGAAATAAACATTATATTTTTAGGCTACTATAGAAAGGGCATCATTAAACACCTATTTGTCACCAAGAAAGTTGATCGACCGGAATCTCTGAGCATCTTAAGCATCGGAATTACAGATGTATCTTCAATCATATACCTGATGGAGCATCATAGAAAACAGAAAAGATAAAATAAAGATTAAAAGAAATGTGGTGTCTTAAAGCCATTTTTAAGGAGATTAATGATGCACAAATCACGAAGGTAAGTATGACTCAGTCTCGAGAGAAAGCCAAGAGACCACTTGTTCACTGGGAAACATTCATTAGACCGGACTTTCTGGGTTAAAGACAATGGGGTCACTACTCATAACGTATATATGTTGCTCCACAAATGAAATACCAAATTTACCCTCACTTTTTGGGATTCTTAGCGACAATTTGCTTCAGAGTTCCATCGCGGTGACACATATCAACTGCTGCACGAACATCTTTATACATACGAGTATAACTGAAAGATTTGGTTGGACATTGAAAATGGAAACAATAAACAGGTGTATAAAGAGTGTAAGATGCATAATATAATAAAGTATGCATTCTTGCATGATGGCACATCATCATTAATTAATCATTGGAAAGAAATTCTACAAAACATCAACGAAACATGCTACATTTTGCTAACGTATACTATTCATTTAATTTATAGCCACAAATAGTTTATGTTACAGATATTTGCTCACATACAACCTATGATTATATTATTTGTTGCTTTATATGTAACATGTGGTGTTAACTATTTCATCCGAAGGATATATGTTTCATACAAAGAAGTCAACAGCTTAGAACTGGAATATATTTTAATATAAGATAACATACTTTAGTGTCAAGAAGCAGTGGAAAAAGTTAGATGATCATCAGAGTATTTATGAATATAAGATTAAGCTCATCCTCTAGTATATACTTGCCAATAAAAGGATAATGTTTGAGGAAACATCAAAGAGTAACACGCTGGGCCAGTTGCATTCCTTTTACGAAAGCAATTTTTATTCTGAAAGCAGACTGTTTATAGAATCACATATTGTTGAACTTAAATTAATACAATGCGAAGAATATTTGGTCAAGAGGTGTATTATGAAAGACTGGAAAAGAGTTCATTTTCCTCCAAAAATTAAGAACACGTGATGAATGGAATATAAAAGATTTCTGAAAGAAAATGAGCACTAACTAATGTTCTTACTCTGCTCCCTCTGGAATCTTTCCCGGATTATGATCCTTAAAATCAACAAGCTGGGCAAACAAGTAAACTTCAGCTAATGAGAAAAGAGTATCAACAAGTGCATATTCGGGTCCATCAAAAGCATCACGTATCAGAGTATTTCCATATGTGCCAACTTTTTCTTCCTTGGACATCTCTCTAAATCCATGGTAGGCAACCTTTACATATTTGTGACGATCCATCTGCATAAAGCGGAGTTACCAAATCAGATGCTTCATAAGAACCTGTTACAACTGCAGACAACTGTGACCATATAGCTATTAAGAAAATTACCTTCAAGATGTTGCCTCTCTTTTTATCCAAAACCAAACCTCTAACCATGTATTTACAATCAAATAACCATTCCAGCAACTGCAATAGATACGTCAATGTTTTAGCTCACATGCTAAAATATTGAAGTTAAGAAGAACATGTTGTGACAAACTTACTTCTTGTGGATAACCAAGATCATACACCAACTTTTTGACCGTACCATCATATGCAAGGGATTCAAAAGTTTCAGGTCTGTATTGAGCCAGGGTATAATCCATATCGAAACCAACAGCTACAATGTTCTCCATATTCAGAGGTCGGTTGCAGAAGATCTGTTTCCCAATTTCAATGTCGCTTCCTTCTTCCGATGAGGACCAAATAAATGGTTTTTGAATGCCATCACAGATAGTCACATATTGATCACTTAGAACGGTTCTCTGACTTTTATCCATTCTGCAGCCAACTGACTGGCCCCTGGTAGATCCAACGAACATGGCAAAATGGTCAACTTCGAACACGACAATTGCAGTGTGCCCTAATTGTCTCTCATCCACTTACTACGCACCCAATAAATGGACAAACGACCAAATTCCACATCTTGTGTAATCAACAGCTTCTCTCTCATCTCTCACATAAGAAAATACTCAAAACACCAAGCATTCCAATTTCCGTGAAAAATGACCATAAAATGCAAAACCCATAACACCATCCAGTTCCTTGCACACTCTCTTGACCAACAAAAACAGAATAAACAGATTACCTAATAAATGCCTTTAGTACGGGGAACTAACCCTTACTTCTTCTACGTTTCAACTTTTCAATACTTTCTTTAGCGATAAATCTACCACAGATGGAAAATATGTGAACTTGGAACAAGTTGACTAATTTGCATGGTTTCAACTATACATTCTCCAAGAAAAGAATCACAGACACTTACCCGGGAAACAAAAAGACCTTAGCATCATAACTGCAAAACACAATCAAATTGAGCAGAGAGTGAAAGTGCAAACCTGGTCTAGACTCAAGAATCGTCAAGTAACGCTCCAAGTATCACCTAACAATCCAATTTCTCAGAACAATTCAAGCAGAATGCTCCAATTTCCACAAAAACCCCAAACGCAACAAAACGACTTCTTAGAACAAAATAAAAAAAATGCAGCACATGTATCAATCATGTGTCAAAACAAAAATCGGCGGTTACAGAAGAGCCTAGTGTAATAAACAAACAAACAAACAAACACGCCACGAAAACAAAAACAAAAAGAGTATTACTAAAGGAAACGGACCTGAATAGTGAAACGGTCTGCAGTTCAGCTCCAGATGGAGCCAGAAAGAGCGCGGGAAACGAGGGGACAAGACAAAGAAGGGTTTATTGGGAAATGCCATTCGAGGAACACGAATTAAACGTTCGTTTGGGGAATCAGAGAGTGCCTGTTCGTGAATCGGATGCTAGATCACAAGTTGGCAATGCAGAGAAGGATTGCATCAAATTAGACTGATAACGGTTGTGATTGGAATTCGTGCTTAGGGCATTAAGAACAAGCTTTACTCGTATCCAATCCAGATCAGGACATAAGAATAAACACCGATTCCATCAGCCCTTTTGCGACTCGAAGCGATTCGCATTCCCGTCTCGCTCGCCTCGTCGTCACTCAAATCAAGTCACGCACTACGCCACTAGCTGAAGGTGTCGTGTCAGTTGTGCTTCGTGTCCGACGTGGCGATCGTTGGTGCCACGTGGCGTATCTACATAAGCGGTATCTTTTGCTCCTTTTCTTCACATGAGCAAGTTGATTCGATGTTTTTCAATTTAATTGTTTATTTATCTCCGTATTATTTTGACATAATTATTTATTAGAATAAAAATTCAACTTCCATACGCAATATACTAATTGAAAATTATTATTAAAGGTTTTTTTCAACAAAGGAATCCGCAACCATTACCTTTTAGATGCGTACTGAGTAAACCTTTGGATTGACATAATATTCTGCAAATTACGTCAATCAGATACTCTGCACTAGACAAGTCCTGTACGACAGGCTCGATCGAAAGGGCGTAAATAAGGGGATTGAACACAGGATCTTTTGACTCCATGCCCTTCCACTCTACCAACTCGACCACCTCTAAGGGCTTTTTAAAGTTTTTCACACTTTAAAAATTAATATTTTAAAATAGACAAAAATTAAATTGATAATAAAAATTTAAAATTTAAAAAGTTTAACTGAATAAAGTTATGATAAAATTACAAAATTTTGAGACATGATTAAATTACTGTACTTATGTATATAGAAATTTGAAGTTTAATTACAAATTTGTTAAATAAAATTAATTGTTTTATTTTAGCTTATAAAAATTAATCGATTAATTAATAAACTGGTTAATTTTTAACAATAAAAGTTATTAAAGTAAATTAACCTGAAAAATTAAGAATCTAATTTGCTCCTTAGGGGTGATCAAGTTAGTGGAGTGGGGGATATGGAGCTAAAAGGTCCTGTGTCCGAATCCTTTTACTTATGTTATCTCGATTGAGCCTGTCGTATAAGGCTTGCCTAGTACGAAATACTCGATTGACGTGATTTACAAGCTATTGCGTCAATCCGAAGATTTACTCAGTACGCATCCAAATGATAATGGCTACGAATTCTTCCGTTTAAAAAAATCAAAAAATAAGACGGTTCAAAATCTTTATTAGTGTATATAGCATGTTCACACTGCATTAAGTTGGTCATTATTTTTTAACCCAAATCTAAGATAAGAAAAAACTATTAATTTTTTAAAATTTTAAAAAATGAGATTTTAAAAAAATTTAATCTACACAAAAAAAATAACCTATAAAAATATTAAACTCTGGAGTCTCTTAAGGACTCATATTTTTAACCTCAAAATTAATCAAATTCTTGATTTAACTTCAACATTATAAAAAAAATCTAATCAAGATTGATTTATTTTATTGTTATTCGATTATTAAAAAAAAGTCAAATCGACTTTATTGGAATTCCTATGTAGACCTACGGTTAGTATAAAAGAAACACAGGAGCTACTAAGTGGGAATGGCTTTCAAACATGGACGGAGCCACAGTGGGGGCAAGTGGGGGCACTTGCCCCCACTGGCTCCAAAATATTTTACCTAAAAAAAAATATTATTTTAAAATTTTAACTTATAAAAAAATTAAAATTTTGCTCTCATTAAAATTTTGTCCTCGCTAATTTTTTTTTGCCTCTAGTAAAATTTTGCCCCCGCTCAAAAAAATTTCTGGATCCATCCCTGCTTTCAAATACGCGGGATTGGAAATTAAGAGTCTTATAGAGTTTGGGACCAATTCAAAACGTATCCTAGCACAAGGTTCTTGCTTTACATGTTAGAATCATTTTATTTTATTTTATTTAAAATTAACGAGTCAATTTTGATTAAATCAAATTTAAATTCAAGAACTCAAAACTTAACTTGAATTGTTTTTATATATAATCAATTTTAATTATTTTTTCTTATTTTCCAAAATTTCTCGGGATATTTATACATGTCAATGGGCCGGGTTGGAGCCGAGCGGAGCTGGCTGGCCCGTGGCCCAATCTATGATCCAGATATATTTTTTTTAAAAAAATTTAAAAATGACGTCATTTTTGTTAGTGTAAGTCGACTTGTACACTTATGTAACTCGACGTCATTTTTGTTAGTGTAAGTCGACTTGTACACTTATGTAACTCGACTTATGCATGCACAGTACTTATAAGTTGACTTGTATGTGGATACAACTCGACTTATGTATGTAAGTCGACTTGTATATGGATACAACTCGACTTGTGCTTGTACAGTACTGTGAGATTGTTAGAGTAGTGCCCTAAAGACAATCCCCTTTAGCGCGTTTTGTTCAAAGTCGTGTACAGACTTTATGAATAAATAAAGCAAGGCATATTTCATTAATTTGATGTTCATTGTTTATGAATTGATATTGATCTTTAATCAAATTAATGAAGTCCATGATATATGACATAGCATGAAGGAAATTATGATG